>JAVKPL010012119.1:0-58381 GCA_032173675.1 Gastrolobium villosum | reverse complement strand
AATGTAACACCCAATTGGATTTATATGGCTTGGACACTTTCTTAGATCTTATATAAAGAACCATAATCTTTTTAAAGCCCTTATGTACTCCATCTTCTATTACAGGTTTGGTTTTACCAGTCTTGTGCCAGCGAACATGCTCCTCAGTCAAACCATGTTGATGATGAATCTTTCTACGCTTTCTTTGTCCAGTAGCATATGCATTAATTGTTCTGTGAAAGAAATGGACATTATTCCCATCTTTCTTAGCACTTGAAACAAAACAGGTATAATTTGATTAGAGAAGGTGCTCCAGAAAAAATGCATTTAGTCTGGAATTGGTCAGAGTCAACTGTTGGATTTTATGTATAATTGTGTAGACAATCTATTGGTTATGAATAAGAAGTGGGTTAAGGAAGAAAAGAGAAAAGGGAAGTTAAAGGGGTGTGTGGGTTTAAGAAGTACCACATTGGACAGCTAGTAGGAGGTGAGTTTATAAGCTCCCACCTCACGCTTCTAAATTTTTTGTCTTAAGGAGGCACATTCTATGGGCTCAGATTTAATTCCTCATACTGCAGCATACGTTCATCTGTCTGTTCCATTATACTGACATCAAGTAAGTCTGTTCCATTTTTCATAATTGCACTGTGTATGATAATTCTGATCATTTATCTTCTCTGCTTTATACATGGGTTCAAACCTTTTAGTGATTTAATATCACCCTCTGTCTTTAATAACACCAACTTGCAAATTCAATAGCCAGGATTGTATAAAGTGAATTAGAAGATGATCATTAAAACCTTGCTTGCCCACTAAGTCAGGAAGGTTTTAAGTAGTCTTCTTTGATATTTTTGTCAGGTTTAGCATATTGACTTCATTTTATTGGTGTATCAGTCAATTGAGTATTGTGAAAAGAATGGTAAATGTTTAAATATCTGAAAGGAAAAGATCAGAGAACCCTCACCTGGAAGATTTTCTGGATGGTAAATGTAGCAAATACCCTTTTTATCAATTTGCGGAATCATACCCTTTACTAACATCATAAACCCTTCTTTTTATTCCATTCATTTAGACTCACCATCTTACTCTCACATTTTACCAAGTTATAGTCCTTTATGTTGTCTACGCGTGGTTTCAAACCACGTATCATTTGGAGTTCTACCCATCAAGTTAAGTCCCTTTCTTTTAGTCTAGAAAAACCTGAATTTTCGAAAATTACACTGTGGTAATCGATTACCAGTGGGTGGTAATCGATTACCACCTGTCAAAAATTAGGCAGTAGCTAAATTTCTCAATCCTCTGTTCTAGTAATCGATTACCAACTTTGGGTAATCGATTACCTCACATGGTAATCGATTACCAAAGCCCAGTAATCGATTACCAGTGAAGACAGTAGCTAATTTTTCGTCCCCTGTTGCATGGTAATCGATTACCATGCCTTGGGTAATCGATTACTATGCAGCAAAATGACAGATTACAGCATTTTAAGCCCCAAAAAGGTTGTGTAATCCATCCCTAACCCCTTGGTACTCCACACAACACATAATCATGTCCTAATGTAGGCTCTAGGCCCTTCCATCATGCATTTTCCTTAGATTAAACCTCATTTACAAAGTCCTCAAAATAATGGCCATTTACATACAAAGATGGACCATTTTTACAACATGAATACCAAGAATTCAAGACAACAAATGTGGCAATGGACAAGTCCCATGCTCACTCAAAATATACAGTTATCCATGTCATGAATAATAAGCTATAAACAAGACTTAGTATACAATCATGAACACTAACAAAAGCATGGATATAACATCATGCAATATGTTCATGACCTAAGTCTCAAAATACTAATGGTATGCTATGTGCACTCCATAACTCCTCCAAAATGTCATGCAATCCCAATGCACCGCATGCCAATCCAATGTCCACTATACGGGCTTCTTGCCCGAAGCTCCTCCCGGCTCATAGTGACCTGAAATGTGGTCCCCCAAACACGGGGCGAGATATACGGATATATCTCAGTAAACCAATGGAGCTAGAGGCTCTCTCCACTCCATGGCTCACTAAAATGTATAAGTATGACATCATGTAATATGCAAGCAATACAATATCACCATCCAACTGGAGACACCCAAGAACATCCACGCATGGATTCATGTTCAAGGACTCCATCATATAACTCCCGAGACAATCCTGGCGCCTCTCCCATGGTTAAGAAGACTCCATGGCAATACCCAACCGGAACTCCTCCTGAGCCCTATCTGGCGGATGTCCCACGTTTGGCTCATCCTGGTGTCGCTCCCATGAGTCGACCCCATGGCATTCCAACTGGTATTTCGCCATCGAAATGATCCAGCGGATGTCCAAACCCAACACACGTCAACTGGCCAGTGACCAAACAATTTTCACAAAATACAAGCAATATGCATACAAGCACACAATCACACCATGTCATAACCACATAATCCAACCACAACCTTCCTCTAGGTGTGGTGGAGCACACTAGGGATTAAACCCAAGTTCCAAGAGTTTACATCAACACTTAGCAAATCCGTTCCAAACGTATGCTCCAATTCAACCTTTCACAATCCCGTCCGTGTGAGGCACCCTACAACAATCATCAAATCCAAATTACACCAAAACTCATTTTTCATGAAAATTCCTCAAATTTTCCTAAGTTAAAAACCTATCTTTTTCACCAAAATTTATCATAGCATTTCTAGCTTACAAGCATGATTCTAAGGCCTTTTCATCTAATAGCATTTTTCCATTTGGGCTCTCTATCATCACACATCTAAAATTGAAGGTTTAAAGCATAAATTCCTAGATCTATGAAATCAACCACAAAAATGCCACAAATATACTCACAATGTGTTGTATGATCACCACCAAGGCTTCACTAAACCATTAGAAGATCAAAACTTCAACAAAACTCCAAGAACCCAAGTGGGTCGGATCTGATTTTGCCCAAAAACGCGGCCAAGGAGATGGATTCAAGGTTTCTAAGTGTTACCAATGGCTTTGGAAGGTTGTTTACAATAGATTTCAACACCAAAATCAAGCGATTCGGTGAAGAAATGAAGAAATGGGAAAATGGAGAAGAAATGGGGTTTTTGGTGTTCTTTCTACAGGGGCGCGCGAGAAATGAAGAAGAAAAGAGAGGAAAGAAGGAAGAAAAAGAGGTGGGGGCCAAGTGACTTCGGTCACACGGGTCCCACACGCGATCTAACTTTAACTCCGATAAAAATTCCGATCATAAATTCTTAATCTACATATTTTTCCAGTCCATGACATATTTTTATTTCTCCAAAATATTGATAAAATTTCACACCTATCGGTACACTCACATCACAGTATTTTAACACTTAAAAATCACTATTCATCAATTTTTCCCAAATTTGCCTATTCACTCAATTTTCCGCCCTGATTCCATTTCCAGTGTTACTTTTGTCGTATGAAACCTCTAACTCAGTATTTAAGCCTCAGAACACACGGTTGGCAAATTACCATTTTGCCCTTTTTGCCCATTTTGGCCATAATCCTTGGATTTTCACTAATCCACCAACTTTCATTTCACATTATAATATTAAAATACACATTTAAATATATGAGGTGTTATAGAAATTCTCTTAAAATAGACTTGTTCTACCAATTGCCTCGTTTAGAGGAGTGTAACATCTTGGACGGTGACGAGAGCGGAGAGTGATCGCCGGTGCGAAAGGGCATGGACAAGGAGCGGCTCTTGTCAGACTTCTAGCGGGGGTTACATGAATGAATCGAATCGATACCCAAATGAGAGGAGTTCCAAAAACTGTGCAGGTATGAGACTGTACAGTTTGAGATAGCTTATAAGAATTAATTATTACTACCTATACTAACAAGATGCATCTACCTTCACATGACCGTATCCCTAAGACAAATGGCTGTATTTCAATCATCCTGAGAGCCACAAATCATTATTTAGCACTTCACAAATGTTTCCTTCCCTCAATGCACTATCAGTAGCAGAAAGGAACTGAAAGTATTTCCAACTTAAGCAGCAAACATTAGAAACTCTCCATGTATATATGTCTTTAATTACCGGCTAACTAAGTTTCCATATATGGAAAAAAGTCAATACATGCAGTCGTACACCAACAGTAACACCATCAACTTCAAAATCCAGAACTCAACCATGTGATGTGATGTAACAAACAAGAGACCAATAAAAAAAGAAAAAAAAACAAGCAGGGGAACATTCCTCTGACACTAGCTGTTGAAGTAAAACCATCCAGAAAAGAAAGATTGGATTTTTACCCATCAACACTAGAAAGGGACTTCAACCCACAATCCCAATTCATAAGATCATGTAGAGATAACCGAAAATGGGGTGTTGAGAAAATAGCAAAAGATAGAAACTTTGTAAGCAAAACATGAAACTTGCATCGCAATCTGCTAATGCTTAGTGCACAAGTGCTAAGCTCACCTAGCCATACTTAGTGCACAAGTGCTAAATCTTAGAGAGAGAGAGAGAGAGAGAGAGAGAGGCATTTGGTAGGGTGAGTTGTGAGTATTTAAAGAGATTGAGTATTGAGTAAGTCACCGAGGAAAGAGAAAGAGATTGTGTGTTGTGTGTGAGTGGGAGATTCTCTCACAGACTCGACAACAGAACCTGGAAAATTTGTTATTGAATTTTCTGTGCATTTTCCAATGTGACATGTATTTTATTTTAATTAAATTATTAATAAATAATTTATTTTAAAATTATATAAGAAAATAAATTGACAAATAAGATAGGTGACATATTATGGATGACAGATGCCCAAAAAATATAGTACATCTAATTCCACAAAAAATATTATCCTTAACCTGGATTCTCAGTGGGACCCACCATTGACTGAATAAGTCTTCGGAAGAAGCTGTCTTGTCTCCCCGAAAACCGAGGGAGACATTGTGGTCGTGGCTGCCTTGCTCCTCAAGCATTAACATTATCAATAGTAAGATTCTTTCCTACTATGTTTCAAAACGACGCAATACTATGGTGTAGATTTAACTATAAATCTAAGGGTTTTATAAGGGTTATGTTGTAAGAAAAATGATTTTGTTATGTTATAGAGATTCGTTTTGCGTGCTGAAATATATTTTTTTTTTGCTGCGGGCCCTACAAAATGTTGTGTGTATAGGAAATTTTTTGTGGTCATGTTAAATGATAGATGATAAACCCTAAATCTAATTGCAATATACCAAGCTCGTTGTAGTAAATATTTTTGCTTTCAATTTTTTTAAAGGAAAAAATATTTCTGCAGTTAGTGCAGATAAGTTATCTATATTTATTCTCAAAATGATGTCGTTTTGATATTGAAATATTAAAAAATTATAATTGTAAAGACTATTATAATCCTAAAATAAATTAAAATTACAAAAATACCATGATTTTCATCCCAAAACGACGTCGTATTGTACTTACTACATATAACTTATATGTAGTAACTACACAAAAAGCGAACCCCTTTTTTTTAATAAGAAAACTCAAAAATAAATGGGACTGGATTCTCTCATGTTAAAAAAGACATGACATGGTCTTGTGGGCAATCAAAACCACGTTGATCGATAGTGATAAAAGAGGAGAGAGAGAAAATATTAAAATAGATAATTACTAAATCATAACCGTTGATTCTCCTTTGTATGATTAAGTAAATCTTCAACATTAGTTTAAAAATTTCATACACTAGTCATAATCGCAACTTCTTTTTTTATTTTTTTAATATAAAAACCATAATAGCCTATTTAAGGTGAATGAACTCATATACTTGATAAGAATTAAATCCGAATTTTCCTCTCCAACTACTCGGTCTGTGCTGTGTTGTCAAATGTGTATAATCACAACTTCTTTTTACATCTTGAAAAATCATAATAAAAAAAACTAGTTTTGCTAGCTGTGATATTGATGGTAATTTCTTGCAAAGGATCAAAATGAACAAAGATAAATACATGGAAAATTGGCAAATATAAAAAGTTTCCATGAATGCCAACCGAAACATTTCCCCTTTTTCCCATTTCTTATCCATGACACATATATAAAGAAGGGGTGAAGGCCTTTGGATGAACCTTATCTTACAATGTTAATGATATTACATCTCAGCAACCTTAACCCCAAAATTTTCTGGACATCCTTAGATAACAGTTAACATATTGTTTAAGGGTTTTATTTTTCTCATGTTGCATGAGACAAATTGTCTCATGCAACATGAGAAAAAGTGGAACCCATTAAAAAAAGAAGATATAAAATAAAAAATAGATCCCACCCATTTTTTTGTGTGTTGCATGAGACAAATTGTCTCATGCAACATGAGAAAAATAAAACTCATTGTTTAATTAGGTAATTGCTTTTAAAATAGGGTTTTATAATTTTCATTTAACATGAGAATTTGAATTTTCCTACACACCCTTCGATTTTCGTACCAACATGGGTCCTACACATAATTTTTTCTAAGATACGGGTCCCACATGGTTTTTGCCTCTACAACATGAGAATTCAATTCTCATGTTGAATGAGAAATATAAAACCTATTAACTAACTTATCTGATAATAGTTAACATTTTCTTATTAAGATTCTAGTTGTTACAATTGGTGAATCTTGTTTTATTCAGTTTTCCTAACTCTGATCTGGGACAGTCCCAAAGACCATATTTCAATATGTTTTGAGGCATCAGTGGTAACACTGTTTAAAGCAGAAGAAAAGTCCTTTAGGCATGTCTTCCATATTGGCTTTAGGGGTTTCTCCAGAGTCATCTCTTCTAGCCATTAATGCACTTGTACCAGGAGACTCTGGTGGCAATACAACATTCTCAGATGAAGCCATCCGCAGAGGAACAACTGGCTCTGGTGGTGAAATTGTAGAGAGATATCGAAGGAGCATCTCTATGATTTGACTAAAATTTGGTCGATCATTTGGATCCTCTTTCCAACATGAAGTTACAATATGAGCTAAATCCTCAGGAAGGTCTTCAGCACTGGGCCTTGTATTCTGAAATAATTAAATATTTGTGTCATGAATCCAAAGTCAAATTCAAGAATAACAGCACCATCTTCAGTGGTAAGCACAAGTAATATTATGATTATAGTCAGATAAAGATCAGAGATGAATGAGAATAAAAACTAGAGAATTATAATAACCCAATGACAACTTATGAGGTAAAGTTGTCCATGAGGTATCAAGTATCTGAAATGTCACAATTAAACTAGACCCAGTAGTGGTAGAGCATTTCTCCCCAGAAAAAAAATGAAGGGGGTCCTTTTCTGAAGTCGGATCATCAAAATGTTGAGAGTGAAGTCCCTTTTGGGTCCCTAACAAAAAACACGGTTCTCATTTTAGTTCCTTACAAAACAAAATTAATCGGCTGGTCCCTATAAAATTCAAAGTAGACTTATTTTAGTCATTTTGAGGGATTAATGTAAGTCTTTTTTGAATTTGTGAGGGACCACGATTTTAACTAAATGGGTCCACTCTGAATTTCTTAGGAACCTCTAGACTAATTTTTTTTTGTAAGAGACTAAATTGAGGACCGTGTTTCTTGTTAGGGACCTAAAAGGAACTTTACTCAAATGTTGCATATTTGGACACTGATCATATTTAAATAGAAACTCTAGCACTTGCAACTTTCAAGGGAAATTCACAAATTTTTTACTATGATAAATATAATATATAATATGGCAAGCAGAAGTAGCTGTAACAGCCCGTTGTACACCGGTATTGTTAACATTGATTATGATATTAAGCGCAGTTACAATCACAGTGATTGGGTTAATTAAATTACGGGCAACTTTTTTTTTTCCTTTTATCATATTCCTTTTCAAAACAATATCTTTTTCCGTAATCAATTAAAACAACACTATAATTGTAAATGCAATCGCGGAATCATACATTTTACTAACATCACTAATCTTTCTTTTTATTCAATTCATTTAAACTCACCATCTTACTCTCACGTATCACCATGTTATAGTCCTTTACGTTATCTACGCGTGGTTTCAAACCACGTATCATTTGGAGTTCTACTCACCAAGTTAAGCCCTTTTCTTTTAGTCTAGAAAAACCTGAATTTTCGAAAATTGCACTGTCGTAATCGATTACCAGTGGGTGGTAATCGATTACCACCTGTCAAAAATGAGGCAGTAGCTAAAATTTGACATCCTCTGTTCTGGTAATCGATTACCAAGATTGGGTAATCGATTACCTCACTTGGTAATCGATTACCAATCCTCAGTAATCGATTACCAGTGGAGACAGAAGCATATTTTTCGTCCCCTGTTGCATGGTAATCGATTACCATGCTTGGGTAATCGATTACTATGCAGCAAAAGTGACAGATTACAGCATTTTCAGCCCAAGATGAGTTGTGTAATCCATCCCTAGAAGGTTGTTTACAATAGATTTCAACACCAAAATCAAGAGATTTGATGAAGAAATGAGGAAATGGCAAAGAGATGAAAATGGTGGGTGTTTTGTTCCTCACTTGCAGGGGGGGCGCACGGGGAGAAAGAAAAAGGAAGGAAAGGAAAGGGGAAAAAGGGTGGGAGGCTAAGTGACTTCGGTCACACGGGTCCCACACGCGATCTAACTTTAATCCCGATAAAAATTCCGATCATAAATTCTTAATCTACATATTTTTCCAGTCCATGACATATTTTTATTTCTCCAAAATATTGATAAAAATTTCACACCTATCGGTACACTCACACCACAGTATTAAACACTTAAAAATCACTATTCATCAAATTTTCCCAAATTTGCCTATTCACTCAATTTTCCGCCCTGATTCCATTTCCAGCATTATTTTTGTCATATGAAATCTCTAACTCAGTATTTATGCCTCAGAATATACGGCTGGTCAATTACCATTTTGCCCTTTTTGCCCATTTTGGCCATAATTCTTGGATTTTCACTAATCCACCAACTTTCCTTTCACATTATAATATAAAATGCACATTTAAATATATGAGGTGTTATATTCACCCCACCTTTTAGAAATTTTGTCCGCAAAATTAAATCATACCTGCTCGCTAACTCAGGATACAGCCGGAGAATCTCGTCCTCCCGCTCCCAAGTAGCCTCCTCAGGTGTGCGGCCTTCCCACTGAATCTTCAGCATGGGAATAACTTTACTTCTCAATCGCTTTTCACTGCGATCCAATACTGCAATAGGACCAATGGGAATCTTCAAGTTCTCCCTGATTTCAATATTATCCGGTATCACCACATGTGATTCATCCGGAACATAACGTCGCAACTGCGACACATGAAAAACATCATGTAAATTAGACAACTGCGAGGGTAAGGCAAGCTGATAGGCCACCAATCCTACTCTTTTCATAATTTGATACGGCCCAATGAACCGTGGACTCAGCTTCCTCACACCCAACGCACGGCTAACACCTGTGACCGGAGATAACCGTACAAAAACGTGGTCACCTTCTTCAAATTCCAGCGGTCTATGCTTATTGTCATAATAGCTTTTCTGCCGATTCTGTGCCTGTTTCAATTTTTCTCTGATCATTTCAATTTGCATTGTTGTTTCCTGCACAAAATCCGGACCAAATCTTTCTTTATCGCCTACCTCAGTCCAACAAGTGGGCGTACGACACCTCCTCCCATACAATACCTCATACGGTGCCATACCCAGACTGGAATGAAAACTGTTGTTATAAGAAAATTCCACCAATGGTAAGTACCTATCCCAAGCATTACCCTGTTCCAGTGTGCAAGCTCTCAGCATATCCTCAAGTGTCTGTATGGTCCTTTCAGTCTGACCATCAGTTTGCGGGTGATAAGCAGTGCTCAGTCGAAGCTGAGTGCCAAAAGCCTGCTGCAAAGCTCCCCAAAAGCGTGAAGTAAACTTCGGGTCCCGATCACTAACAATGCTAATCGGTATCCCATGGAGTCTAACAATCTCCTTCACATACAATGTAGCCAACTTCTATGTGGTGTAATCCACTCGTACCGGTAGAAAATGTGCAGACTTCGTGAGTCGGTCCACAATAACCCAAATTGAATCATAACCAGCTTGAGTTCGCGGCAATCCAACAACAAAATCCATCGAAATACTCTCCCATTTCCATTCTGGTATATCCAGCGGCTGAAGTAATCCAGCAGGTTTCTGATGCTCTATTTTCACTTTTTGACAAACCAAGCACTTAGACACGTACTCGGCAACATCCCTTTTCATCCCAGGCCACCAGAACTTAACTTTCAAATCTTGATACATTTTTGTGGCACCTGGGTGGATAGCATATTGACCCTTATGGGCCTCCGTCATAACTTCCTCTGCAAGTTCCTTGGGCACAACAATCCTGCCCTGATATAATAAAAGTCCCTGTTCATTAACAGATATGCCACTCTGGCCTTTCAAATACTTTATACTTTCATTTCTGATTTGAGTCTCTTTAATCTTCTCGTGCAGCTCTTTCTCAATCCGAGTCAACTCCATATCACACATTCTCCCTGCAAAGAAATCCGTTATTTTCATGTCACAAAATTGCTCAATCACTTCATTGTCCCACATCATCATATGAGATAAATTGACCGACTTCCTACTCAACGCATCTGCCACAACATTAGCCTTTCCCAGGTGGTATTTCAGCTCAAAATCATAATCTTTCAAGAATTCAACCCATCTACGCTGCCTCATATTCAGCTCCTTCTGATCAAACAAATATTTTAAGCTTTTATGATCACTGAACACCGCATATTTCATCCCATACAAAAAGTGCCTCCAGATTTTCAAGGCAAACACAATAGCAGCTAGTTCCAAGTCGTGCGTCGGATAATTTTCTTCATGCGGCCTTAACTGCCTAGATGCGTAAGCAATCACTTTTCCTTCCTGCATCAGTACGCTCCCTAAACCTTTCTTAGAAGCATCACAATATAACACAAACTCACCCTCCGGATCAGGTAAAGTTAACACCGGAGCAGTGGTCAACTTCTCTTTCAGTAGCAGAAAACAGTCCTCACATTCCTGGGTCCACACAAAAGGAGTATCCTTTCGTGTCAATCGGGTCAACGGTAGAACCATTGTAGAAAATCCCTGTATAAATCGGCGATAATAACCAGCAAGCCCCAGAAAACTTCTAATCTCAGTCACAGTCTTAGGTCGTCCCCAGTCGCTTACCGCTTCAATCTTGCTTTGATCCACTGCAACACCACTTGCAGAAATAACATGACCCAAAAATTGCACTTTAGACAACCAGAATTCGCACTTAGACGGTTTAGCATATATGTTTCTTATCCTTCAACACCTGCAACACAGTCCTCAAATGGTCGATGTGCTCCTCCTTACTCTTAGAATAGATCAAGATGTCATCAATAAATACAATTACAAACTAGTCCAAATACGGTTTAAAGATGCGATTCATATAATCCATGAACACCGCAGGGGCATTAGTAAGCCCGAAAGGAATCACTTGATATTCAAAATGTCCATATCTGGATCGGAAAGCTGTTTTAGGTACATCCTCCGGTTTAATCCGAATCTGGTGATATCCGGACCGGAGATCAATCTTCGAAAACACACAGGCATCCCTCAACTGGTCTAATAAATCATCAATGCGGGGCAATGGGTATCGGTTCTTAATAGTCACTTTATTCAACTGTCGGTAGTCAGTGCACAATCTCATGCTACCATCCTTTTTCTTTACAAATATAACCGATGCTCCCCACGGAGACACACTCGGCCTAATAAAATCCTTTGCAGATAATTCTTCAATGTGTTTCTTCAACTCGGCCAACTCAAGTGGCGACATCCGGTATGGAGCCAAGGAGATCGGCCCCACACCAGGCAATAGGTCAATCGAGAATTTAATCTCTCTCTCAGGCGGAAATTCGGGTATCTCATCAGGAAATACATCCTCAAACTCATTAACAACCGGAATAGAAGAAATCTCCTCCTTTTTGTCACCCACCAATCCGCCCAACAGGACATAACCCAAATCTCCAGCCTTCAAGGCTTTCACAGTTTGACTAACAGACAAATACAAGGACGGAAAAACAGACGGCCTCTCGTGAGATAGCAACAACCTCTTTCCGCAGCAATCAATCATTGCGCAGTTCCGAGACAACCAATCCATCCCCAAAATCAAATTGACAGAGGCCAGGGGTAAGATAATTAAATCAATGGTGTAACCCCTGCCTAAATAGGTGAACTTCACATCTTCGCAAATCCAAGACAATTCACTAACCTCTCCTGTAGCGGTAGTAATACGCATCGGAGGAACCATCCGTGTTACCTTTAAGTCCAACGCCTTAGCCACATAGTCTGCCACAAAAGAATGTGTAGCTCCCGAATCAAATAACACAGACAAATCAACATTAGAGAGGAAAATTATACCTTTTACCAAATTCGGAGCCTTTTCCGTATGTTGCGCATTTGTAGTATATACCCGTCCCACAGTAGGAACAGCAGTAGTAGTAGCTGTCGGCAAGGCCTGCAGATTCGCAGCCTGCCCCGAAGAAGATGGACACTCTCTAGCAAAGTGGCCATTCCGACCACACTTAAAACATGCCAACGGACCAGCACCACATACACCTTTGTGGTATTTCCTGCACTTCACACATTGTAGAATAAAATATTTGTTCGCAACACCACCACCACCAGGGTTTCCACCCCTCTTGAACTGACCAGGAGGCTGCCTTACATGCAACCCCCTACCCCTGTTGTTATTATTGAAACCTCCTCTATTAGTATTTCCAGAAGGACCAGGTGTCCTCTTAACATCTTGCTCTTTTGCCGAATCAGATTTCGGATACCTTCCATAAACAGTCTCGACCCTCTTGCATTGGGTCACCAAGTCAGCAAAGTTTCTCACCGCAGTGTTTGACATCCTCTTAGCAATCTTCTCACTCAGCCCTCTCTGAAATTTAGCTGACAAGAACTCCGGAGTAGGTAGAGTACCTCCATAATTTGCAAATTTCACAAGTTCATTAAATTTTGCCACATAGGCATCCACAGTCATGACTCCCTGTACCAAACTATCAAATTCACCTTGCTTTGCCTCCCGAACATCGCGGGGAAAATATTCTTCATGAAATAAACCTTCGAACATCGTCCAAGAAATAACCTCACCCTGAATAACATACGGGCGAGACACATTGTCCCACCACTCCTGGGCATCACCCTCCAGCATATAAACAGAATACAATAACTTCTGCGGATCTTGGCACCTCATCACTTGGAAAATCTTATCCATTCCCCTCAACCAAGCAGTAACCTCCTTTGGGTCCCTTGACCCCAGAAATGTGGGTGGCTTATGTTTCCTAAAAGATATGAGCCTACGTTCATCATCAGCATTATCAAGCACCTGCCCCGCAGCCCCAGTGGATTGGGCAACAGATGACGGATCAGGAACATAACTAGGGTCAGTAGTATGATGACTAGCCTCACCAGTGTGGTGACTAGCCCCACTCTCCCCCTGTTGAGGAGTAACAGATGGCGTCGGTGTAGGAGTCACCGTAGCCGTGTGTGTAGTGAATTATCCCTCCTAGGACGATCTCTATCAGCCCTCATCTCAGCCATAAAGGCCTGCATCATATCCTGATTAGTCTTTATCAGGTTTTCAGTCATGTTTCTGTTTGCAGCCGTTTCCGCCTGCAGAGCATTCAGAACTGCAGTGACCGGATCCGGTGGCAAAGGACCTGCACCACGTGCCCCACGGCGACCACGCGCCCTACTCATGATATCTGTACATGTAACACAAAGGAATGAGTTGATCAGACCCACACTGAGGAATCACATATACATTAATCATAAATTGTTCACAGATAGCTATGGAACACAAGATACAAACACACACAATCAGAGTTTCCCTCACAAAACTGCTCTGATACCATAAAATGTAACAGCCCGTTGTACATCGGTATTGTTAACATTGATTATGATATTAAGCGCAGTTACAATCACAGTGATTGGGTTAATTAAATTACGGGCAACTTTTTTTTTTCCTTTTATCATATTCCTTTTCAAAACAATATCTTTTTCCGTAATCAATTAAAACAACACTATAATTGTAAATGCAATCGCGGAATCATACATTTTACTAACATCACTAATCTTTCTTTTTATTCAATTCATTTAAACTCACCATCTTACTCTCACGTATCACCATGTTATAGTCCTTTACGTTATCTACGCGTGGTTTCAAACCACGTATCATTTGGAGTTCTACTCACCAAGTTAAGCCCCTTTCTTTTAGTCTAGAAAAACCTGAATTTTCGAAAATTACACTGTGGTAATCGATTACCAGTGGGTGGTAATCGATTACCACCTGTCAAAAATGAGGCAGTAGCTAAAATTTGACATCCTCTGTTCTGGTAATCGATTACCAAGATTGGGTAATCGATTACCTCACTTGGTAATCGATTACCAATCCTCAGTAATCGATTACCAGTGGAGACAGAAGCATATTTTTCGTCCCCTGTTGCATGGTAATCGATTACCATGCTTGGGTAATCGATTACTATGCAGCAAAAGTGACAGATTAGAGCATTTTCAGCCCAAGATAAGTTGTGTAATCCATCCCTAACCCCTTAGTACTCCACACAACACTTAAACATACCCTAATGTAGGCTCTAGGCCCTTCCATCATGCATTTTCATTAAATCATGCATCATTTACAAAGTCCTCAATATAATGGCCATTTACATACAAATATGGACCATTTTTACAACATGAATACGAAGACTTCAAGTGCAATGAATGTGGCAATGGACAAGTCCCATGCTCACTCAAAATATACAATTATCCATGTCATGAATAATAAGCAATAAACAAGACTTAGTATACCATCATGAACACTACAAAAAGAATGGAAATAACATCATGCAATATGTTCATGACCTAAGACCCAAAATACTAATGTCATGCTATGTGCAATCCATAGTCCTCCTCCAAAATGTCATGCAATACCAATGCACCGCATGCAAATCCACTGTCCACTAAGCGGGCTTCTTGCCTGAAGCTCCTCCTGGCTCATAGTGATCTGAAATGTGGTCCCCCAAACACGGGGTGAGATATACAAATATATCTCAGTAAACCAATGGAGCTAGAGGCTCTCTCCACTCCATGGCTCACTCAATGTGCAAATATAACATCATGTAATATGCATGCAATACAATATCACCAACCAACTGGAGACAACCCGAGAACATCCACGAATGGATTTATTTTCAAGGACTCCATCATATAACTCCCGAGACAATCCTAGAGCCTCTCCCATGGTTGAGAAAACTCCATGGCCAACCCAACCGGAACTCCTCATGAGACCTATCCGGCGGATGTCCCACGTTTGGATCATCCTGGTGTCGCTCCCAGAGTCGACCCCACGGCATACCCAACTGGCATTCTCACACAGAATGAAACCAGCGGATGTCCAAACCCAACACACGTCAACTGGCCAGTGACCAAACAATTTTCATACAATCCAAGCAATATGCATACAAGCACATAATCACACAATGCCATAAACACATAATCCAACCACAACCTTCCACTAGGTGTGGAGGAGCACACAAGGGATTAAACCCAAGTTCCAAGGGTTTACCTCAATACGAGCAAATTCGTTCCAAACGTATGCTCCAAATCAACCTTTCACAATCACTTCCGTGTGAGGCACCCTACAACAATCATCAAATCCAAATTACACCAAACCTCAATTTTCATGAAAATTCCTCAAATTTTCCTAAGTTAAAACCTAACTTTTTCACCAAAAATTATCATAGCATTTCTAGCTTACAAGCATGATTCTAAGGCCTTTTCATCTAATAGCATTTTTCCATTTGGGCTCTCTATCATCACACATCTAAAATTAAAGACTTAGAGCATAAATTCCTAGATCTACAAAATCAACCACAAAAATACCACAAGTATACTCACAATCTAGTGTATGGACACCACCAAGGCTCCACTAAGTCAAAGGAAAACCAAAAGCTCCAAGAAACTCCAAGAACACCAATGGGTCGGATCTGTCTTGGCCAAAAAACGCAGCAAAGAGATGGATTCAAGGCTTGCAAGTGTCACCAATGGATCTAGAAGGTTGTTTACAATAGATTTCAACACCAAAATCAAGAGATTTTGTGTAGAAATGAGGAAATGGCAAAGAGATGAAAATGGTGGGTGTTTTGTTCCTCACTTGCAGGGGGGCGCACGGGGAGAAAGAAAAAGGAAGGAAAGGAAAGGGGAAAAAGGGTGGGAGGCTAAGTGACTTCGGTCACACGGGTCCCACACGCGATCTAACTTTAATCCCGATAAAAATTCCGATCATAAATTCTTAATCAACATATTTTTCCAGTCCATGACATATTTTTATTTCTCCAAAATATTGATAAAAATTTCACACCTATCGGTACACTCACACCACAGTATTAAACACTTAAAAATCACTATTCATCAATTTTTCCCAAATTTGCCTATTCACTCAATTTTCCGCCCTGATTCCATTTCCAGCATTATTTTTGTCATATGAAATCTCTAACTCAGTATTTATGCCTCAGAATATACGGCTGGTCAATTACCATTTTGCCCTTTTTGCCCATTTTGGCCATAATTCTTGGATTTTCACTAATCCACCAACTTTCCTTTCACATTATAATATAAAATGCACATTTAAATATATGAGGTGTTATAGTAGCAGTCCGAATTCAAAGGTTAAATATGTTTACATAAGTGTCAAGAAGTGATCAACCCTTCCAAAATGAGACTTTACAGTGTAACTACTCTACTATCGGAATGAGGTTAGTTAGTGGCCATAAATTGTGCAAGTATGATCACATTAAGCAGAATTAACTATCAAGTAAACATCATAATGTCATTTACCTTAAAAGCAGCTGCATATGCTGCTTGTAGATTAGACATGCCTTCAAAGGGCAACTTATTATGGATGAGCTCCCACAACACAATTGCAAAGCTGTAGGCATCCACCTTATGGTTGTAATGCTTCTTCTCACCTCATTCTTGTTATCATTCGCACCTCAGAATACTACGAGCACGGCGAGATGCAGCTCTGGGAAGCCACCGGCTCACGTTAGTAATCTCTGTTACCATGTTTCTATACGTGCTGCAATTCATGTACCCGAAATATATATAGGAGCTTATAGAACAAAAAATTCAATTCGGAGTTGTTGTTCTTCAGTTGGCATGGCACCATCTCTGCTTGTTTTTCAATCTGGATTATTTACCCGGGTACCCGCCTCCCTACCCGGGTAAATAATTCAAACATTTTCCCAGATTCAAGGAATATACCCGGGTTGTAACGCCCTCCCTTGTATGCATCCAAGAGAGTCGTTTGCTAAGCGGAATTAGAGTCTTTAACGTCACATAAGCTAACAGAGATTCTTATATATAAATTCAAATCTGAAAAGCGTTTCTACAATTCTTATCACTTCTGTTTGGACGATAAAAAATATTTCAAGTGGTTTAGAAAGAGCACGTTTGGGGCGTCGCGTGCATATAAAATAATAGTAAATCAGAGTTCGTTTGCTCATAAAAACACCACCCGTAAGGTGCACTGTAGAAATTTCAGCACTTAAGTCTTTCAAAAATTCCTTTCATAAACGTTTTCCAAAACAGCCGCTGTTCATAAAAGTTCAAGGTAAAATAGAGATGATAAAATCTACAGTCATCCAAGAGTACCAAAATATTAATCATTACAGTCATCCAATCAATCAAACAGCAACAGTACAAGTCCATTCATCAGCAAGCAACAGCAAACATCATCCTTCAATTGCTTTTACGTCCCCCTGCCATTTAGGAAAAATAGCAGCCCCGAAGGGGTGAGAATAATCCCAGTAGTGTTGCAACAAAACCAATAATATAACAGTATTAACTAGGCACAAAATCATAAACAGTCACTTCAACATATCCTTGTTCCTTTTCCTTTTTCCTTTTCATCATATTCATATATATTGCGCATATAACGCCTTTCCTTTTCATCATATTCATATATATTGCGTATATAACGTCTTTCCTTTGCGCTTTTAGCACCGTCGTGCGCGCACTTCACAGTGGAATCAAATATACCTGGCACCTGAGCTCCCTGTGGATTCCAACTGTGGGCCTATGCGGACTGATGCCAAGTGTCCCATACCCCGGTACCTTGGGGATGCCTATATGATGTTTGCTCAAACACATGGTCCTGTACATAACTATTCTAAAAAGCAAGGCCTATATGCTCTTGGTACATGCATGCCATGCTATGCTGTATGATGTAAGGTGCATGCTTATATACCTTTCATATAGCCATCACGGCACATATACTTTTCATATTCGTTATGCTGCCACATAACAACTTTACCTCATAATCATATAGCCATCAAGGCACATTTCCATAGCCATCACGGCACATTTTTGGCAGTTTTCTTTCATCATAAGGAACATAATACTTTTACGGAATATGGAGCATCATGTCACAATTTTATACCAATAGTCAATAGTCACATTAGGTAATATCGTCTGACACTTACCTTGTGCGCTTTAAACAATACCAAACAGCGGCGATTTATCTCACTTCTTAGGCGCACCTAGTTCAATCACAACCAATCATTTACAGTGGCGATTTACAGCAGAAACAGTGAGCATACAGCAGCGTTTTACAGTGGAAAACAGTGAGCATACAGCAGTGTTTTACAGTGGAAAACAGTGAGCATACAGCAGCGTTTTACAGCAGAAAACAGTGACGTTTGTTCTTAAAACAGTGAGCAGAAAACAGTGAGTTGTTCTTTAAAACAGTGAGCAGAAAACAGTGATATTTTCCTTAAAAACAGTGGGCAGAAATAGTGACATTTTCCTTAAAAACAGTGGACAGAAACAGTGACGTTTTACAGCAGGAAAACAGTGGCACCTTACAGCAGAAACAGTGACCATTTTCAACAGAGACAGTGGCATTTTGGACATCAAAACAGTGGCAGAATAGTGGCATCAAACAGTGGCAGAATGGTAGTATTTGAACATCAAAACAGTGGCATAACTAGTAGTGTTATTTGCACATCAAAACAGTGGCATGAATGGTAACATTTGATCATTAAAACAGTGACCTTAGTGGTGATATTTGCACATCAAAAACAGTGGCATTAGTAGTGATTTGTGAACATTAAGACAGTGGCATGAATGGTACATTTGAACATCCAACACAGTGACATAAGTGATGATTTTTGAACATTGAAACAGTGGCATAATTGGTGATCTTGTGAAACCGAAACAGTGACATTCTTAGCCTCAAAACAGTGGCACATTCATAGGGGAAACAGTGGCATATTTAACTTCAAAACAGTGGCATATTTATCTTCAAAGCAGTGGCATATTCTTACAAAAATAGTGGCATTAACTTAAGCATAACCATTAGGCTTTCATTCCATAACTTATGCATACAAATCATCATAAAATAGCTCCATCCTTATACTTTCACCATGTTCAATTAAGAATCCAATACAAGGCAGAATCAAGGAGACATTCAAGCACACACATGGTTACACACAATGCAAAAGGTCTAAGTTCTAGGCTTACCTCTTGTAGCACACACTTCTTGCTCACACACCACACCTTTCTAGTTCTACCAACAACAAGTTCACCCTTCCACAAAGATGGTTTATGCGCTCACCAAGGTGAGAAGAACAATCTTGGACAGCTTCCAAGTGTGAGGAACAAGGCTGGACAGTGAGGGAAAGAGAGGAGAAGAAGAGCTTGCACTTGCTTGGTGTATAGGTCAAGGTTGAGAGTGTGAGGGAAGGTGAGTTAGTTTAGTCTTTCTTTCTTTCTCCAAGTGTGCTTGTTTATTCGGCTAGGAGAGTGAGGGAATGAGGAAGGAACTTGGCTGCACTTGTGCAAAGTGAGGAAGCCCTCTTGTGCGCATAACTTAAAGAGAAGGTGAGGGGAGGTTGCAATGATGAAACATCATGAAAATTCTGGTTTCTTGTAGGAAGTGGGACTGCACACTTGGTTTGAACAAGCAAGGGTTTGCTTCTTGGTTAATCTATGCGCATGCAAGGAGTGGAAGGGAGGTGTCATCATGAGCACATGTAAGAGGGTTCTCTAAGTCAACAAGCAAGACAGATTTGTGGCAGCCTAAAATCTGATTTGAAGCTGTCCTTGTGCGCATATGATGAGGAGGTTGCAGCCCCAAAATCCTTCTTTTGTTGCATGTGGGGGCAAGGGACAGATTTGGTTCATGATGGGCTGCAAAAGCATGCAGAAATCTGCACATTTCAGGCTCATGATGGAAGGTGTAAGGTGGTTCTCCAAGTCAACACTCTATGCAGATTTTGTGTCATAAAAATCTGATCTATGACCCCTCCATGTGCGCCTAAAATGAAGAAGAATGCAGCCCAAAATAATGCTAAGGAGTACATATGTCTTCCATGCAATGAAGTTGAATTCAAATGGTGCACAAACTAAGGTGATGTGGCGGTCATGCAAGGAGTGTGTTGGCAGATTTTTCTAATGCTTATCAACTCTCTTTTGCGCATGGATGAGGAGGGAATTCCTTGCTACACAAGACAACCTTGTTGGACAAGGCTTAGGGAATGATGTGAGGATTTAACTTGGGCTGAACATGATTGATCTAAAACCTCCTTGGGCCATCGGCCAACACAAGAAAAACCAACCACATAAGTCCAAATGTGACAAGTCCACACACACACTAGCCCACTTCCCAAGTCCAATAAACACTAAAGCCTTATAACACACAATCCAATTACTCATAGGATTTTAATAAAAGTTTCACATGCCTACATATGCACCCTCCTAAGATTTAATTTAAATACTTACCTTAGTCTCATCCAAGGATAAGGCCATGTAATTTCGCAAACCAACAAACATACACATGCATCTATATAATAATAACACTTATGTATTTTACTAATTATGTGGGATGTTACACTCTCCCCACCAAATAGGAATTTTGTCCGCAAAATAAACTTACTTAAGAGCTAAACAGTTCTGGATAGCGTTTCTGAATGTCGTCTTCGCGCTCCCAAGTGGCTTCAGCTGCCGATCTGTTGTTCCATAGTACTTTCACCAACGGAATCTCTTTAGAACGGAGTCGCTTGACGGATCTTTCAAGAATTTGGAGCGGTTGCACTTGATACGTCAAATTTTCTTTTAGTTCCACTTCCTCAGGCTGTAGCACGTGAGATGGATCCGAGAGATATCTCCGTAGCTGCGACACATGAAATACATTGTGAATTCCTGACAGATTGGGCGGTAAAGCCAACCGGTATGCAGACTCTCCAATCTGGTCCATAATCAGATATGGTCCTAAGTACCGTGGACTCAACTTCTTTACTCCCATTTTCTTTCCGAGTCCCGATGTAGGTGTGATTCTCAAGAATACATGGTCTCCGACTTCGAAAGATAGGGGCTTATGACGCTTGTCGTAATAACTCTTCTGTCTGGCCTGAGCCCGCTGCATATTTTCCCGAATCTTCTTTACTTGCTCGGATGTTTCTTGAATTAGATCAGGTCCTAACATACTTCGCTCACCCACTTCAGTCCAGCATAAAGGGGATCTGCATTTTCTCCCATACAAAGCTTCATACGGTGCCATCTGAATACTGGAGTGGTAACTGTTGTTGTAAGCAAATTCAATCAAAGAAAGATAGTTATCCCAGCTGCCTCCTAACTCCAAAACGCATGCTCGCAACATATCCTCTAAAGCTTGAATGGTGCGTTCCGTCTGTCCATCGGTCTGCGGATGATAAGCAGTACTCAACCTCAAATGGGTCCCTAATGCTCTTTGAAAAGATTCCCAGAACTTAGATGTAAACTTGGGATCACGATCACTGACAATACTCGTAGGAACTCCGTGCAGCTTCACAATCTCCTGCAGGTAAATTCTGGCAAGCCTCTCTGTATTATACGTGGTTCTAACACGCAAGAAATGAGCCGACTTCGTTAAACGATCGACAATCACCCAAATAGCATCATATCCTTCTCGCGTCCGAGGAAGTCCAACTACAAAATCCATCGCAATACTGTCCTACTTCCATTCAGGAATCTCCAAAGGTTGAAGAAGTCCCGAAGGTTTCTGATGTTCGTACTTCACCTTCTGACAAGTTAAGCATCGAGATACATACTCAGCAAGATCACGCTTCATACCCGGCCACCAAAACGAGGTCTTCAAATCATGGTACATCTTCGTGGATCCAGGATGAACGGCATACTTACCCTTATGAGCCTCCTGCAAAACTTCTTGCTTCAACTCTTCATTCGGCACAACTAACCGACCTTGGAATCTCCAAGTATCATTCTCATCCTTTACTACATCTTGGTTGCCAACCAATTCACGGACTAACTCTTCATCTCTCTGAGCCTCCTTAATTCTACTGATCAATTCATTCTCCACCTTTATATTTCCCAATCTTATGCTATGCCCTCTCTCGTCTACGGATAAGTTCAAATCTCGAAAGGCCTCAAACAATTTCAGTTCTTCCATCATCAGAGTTGCAGTGTGCAATGTCTTCCTACTCAAGGCGTCAGCTACCACGTTTGCCTTACCTGGGTGGTATTTAAGTTCGAAATCATAGTCCTTCAGAAATTCCATCCACCGTCGTTGCCGCATATTCAGCTCCTTCTGGTCGAACAAATACTTCAAACTCTTATGATCGCTGAACACGTCAAACTGCGAACCATACAAGTGGTGCCTCCAGATTTTAAGTGCGAACACTATAGCTGCTAACTCCAAATCGTGTGTAGGATAATTTTCTTCGTGAGGCTTAAGTTGTCGAGACGCATAAGCTACCGCCATACGATCCTGCATCAACACGCATCCAAGTCCTTTCAGCGACGCATCACAGTATACTTCGAACTTTCGGGTAGGATCCGGAATCGTGAGTACGGGAGCACTCGTTAACCTGCTCTTTAGTTCCATGAAACATTCTTCACAAGCTTCAGTCCACTCAAAAGGCTTGTCCTTCCGAGTGAGACGGGTAAGAGGTTGCACTATCTGAGAGAAATTCTGGATAAACCTCCGATAATATCCAGCAAGACCTAAGAAACTTCTTACTTCAGTGACAGTCTTGGGTCGTTCCCAATTCATTACAGCTTCAACCTTGCTGGGGTCCACCGCGATACCTTCTGACGAAATGACATGGCCCAGAAACTGGACCTCTTTAAGCCAAAACTCGCACTTCGACCACTTCGCGTACATCTGCTTCTCCTTCAAGATTTGCAAGACAATCCTCAAATGTTCCGCATGCAGCTCTTCGTTAGCAGAGTAAATCAGAATATCGTCGATAAACACAATGACAAACTGATCAAGGAATGGGCGGAAGATGCGGTTCATGTAATCCATGAATACTGCTGGAGCATTCGTGAGTCCGAATGGGATCACCTGATATTCGTAGTGCCCATAACGAGTCCTAAAAGCTGTTTTCGGAATATCCTCCGGTTTGACCCGGATCTGATGGTATCCCGATCGTAAATCTATCTTGGAAAAGACTCTGGCTCCTCTCAGCTGGTCCATTAAATCGTCGATCCTCGGTAGCGGATACTTATTCTTCACCGTAACTTTGTTCAGCTGTCGGTAATCTACACACAGACGTAGACTTCCGTCCTTCTTCTTAATCAAGATGGCTGGAGCACCCCATGGGGAGGTACTTGGTCTGATGAATTCCTTTGCCAAAAGCTCTTCTATCTGCTTCTTCAACTCGCGAAGTTCCAAAGGCGCCATGCGATACGGAGCAATGGAGATTGGTCCAACTCCAGGAACAAGTTCGATAGAAAATTCTATTTCCTTATGAGGAGGCAATCGAGGTATTTCATCTGGGAATACCTCCTCGAATTCTCTAACTACAGGTACATTCTGAATTTGATTGTCAACCGAGGTCTCGGCCTCAATCGACAAGAGATACCCTGCTGCTCCCTTGCGGAGCTCTTTTCTAACTTGTAATAAAGAAATGAGAGAGAAAGGTTGAAAATTACCATCTTTCGCATCCAGTGCGAACACCCGTGCTTGCGTAGGCTGTGGATTAGCGTTCCGGGGGCATTCGTAAGCAAAATGTCCTTGCTGGCCACATCTGAAACATGCATTATTGTTCTTGCGACAAACTCCAAAGTGATTCTTTCCACACGTAGCACAAACAGTCGCACCCTGACGTCCAGTCGATGATTGACCAACAGTATTGCTTCTCTTAAAATTTCCAGGCCGCGCCTGCAACTGCGGACCTCTGCCTCGACCCCTACCAGGTGTCGTCCTGAAGAATCTGCCTGCTCGGTTTCCTCCGTGGAATTGCGTTGGTTGCTTATTCAGATTCTTGGCCTCGTTAATGATTCCTTCTGCCTGTCGACTCTGGTTGATGAGTTCCGGAAGTGTACGATTAGCCGTCGTCAGAATGAGTTTACGGATTTCCGGATGTAATCCGCTCTCGAACTTCTCTACCTGCCATTCCTCATCATAAATGTTCCGGTCAAAGTTGGCGTACTCGATCAGCTGCCCAAATTTTGCAATGTACTCATTGACCGACATATTATCCTGCCTAAGAGACAGCAGTTCAGTGTGTTTCATTCTTCTCATCGCTTTAGGGAAATACTTATCCAAAAATACTTGTCTGAATACGGCCCATGTCAGCTCAACGTCCTGAGCTCTCAGCAGAGCCCTCGCACCAATCCACCATGTTAAAGCTTCTCCCATCAGCTGGTACGATGCGTAATCGGTCTTCTGCGCATCCGGGCATGCCATTCGTTCGAAAATATGCTCGATCATCTGCAGCCACTTCGCTGCAGCCTCGGGGTTGTCTTCACCCTCAAAGGTAGGGGGTTGGAAGTTGCGGAAGTCTTTCAACCTCCGACGGGCAATTTCTTCTGCATTGTCATGCAGTGGGGGTGGGTTCTGGTTCTGTTGCCTATGGTCGCGCCATTCTTGGCTCATATTCTGGATAAACGTTGCCAGTCCCCCAATAGTAGTGATAAGATCCTCTTCAGCATCGCCAGACCTTCCCCGAGTTGAACCGCGACCACCTGCCATGATTCTGCACTCACAATATCATGAAATGAGTTGATCAGGATCACCGCAAGTTATTTATGGCAGCAGTCCCAAGTAGGTACTCGAGTTCAATTCGGACAAGTTAGCTATGCATCCGTGTCTTATCACAGAACAGTCTAAACAATCTAACTACCCTAGTCTCAAACACTTAAACTATAGCACATTTAGACAGTCAATCAGCAGATAAACACAATCAACAATCAATTCAATCAATCACAAACAAATCCATGGACCAAACTGCTCTGATACCAATTAGTGTAACGCCCTCCCTTGTATGCATCCAAGAGAGTCGTTTGCTAAGCGGAATTAGAGTCTTTAACGTCACATAAGCTAACAGAGATTCTTATATATAAATTCAAATCCGAAAAGCGTTTCTACAATTCTTATCACTTCTGTTTGGACGATAAAAAATATTTCAAGTGGTTTAGAAAGAGCATGTTTGGGGCTTCGCGTGCATATAAAATAATAGTAAATCAGAGTTCGTTTGCTCATAAAAACACCACCCGTAAGGTGCACTGTAGAAATTTCAGCACTTAAGTCTTTCAAAAATTCCATTCATAAACGTTTTCCAAAACAGCCGCTGTTCATAAAAGTTCAAGGTAAAATAGAGATGATAAAATCTACAGTCATCCAAGAGTACCAAAATATTAATCATTACAGTCATCCAATCAATCAAACAGCAACAGTACAAGTCCATTCATCAGCAAGCAACAGCAAACATCATCCTTCAATTGCTTTTACGTCCCCCTGCCATTTAGGAAAAATAGCAGCCCCGAAGGGGTGAGAATAATCCCAGTAGTGTGGCAACAAAACCAATAATATAACACTATTAACTAGGCACAAAATCATAAACAGTCACTTCAACATATCCTTGTTCCTTTTCCTTTTTCCTTTTCATCATATTCATATATATTGCGCATGTAACGCCTTTCCTTTTCATCATATTCATATATATTGCGTATATAACGCCTTTCCTTTGCGCTTTTAGCACCGTCGTGCGCGCACTTCACAGTGGAATCAAATATACCTGGCACCTGAGCTCCCTGTGGATTCCAACTGTGGGCCTATGCGGACTGATGCCAAGTGTCCCATACCCCGGTACCTTGGGGATGCCTATATGATGTTTGCTCAAACACATGGTCCTGTACATAACTATCCTAAAAAGCAAGGCCTATATGCTCTTGGTACATGCATGCCATGCTATGCTGTATGATGTAAGGTGCATGCTTATATACCTTTCATATAGCCATCACGGCACATATACTTTTCATATTCGTTATGCTGCCACATAACAACTTTACCTCATAATCATATAGCCATCAAGGCACATTTCCATAGCCATCACGGCACATTTTTGGCAGTTTTCTTTCATCATAAGGAACATAATACTTTTACGAAATATGGAGCATCATGTCACAATTTTATACCAGTAGTCAATAGTCACATTAGGTAATATCGCCTGACACTTACCTTGTGCGCTTTAAACAATACCAAACAGCGGCGATTTATCTCACTTCTTAGGCGCACCTAGATCAATCACAACCAATCATTTACAGTGGCGATTTACAGCAGAAACAGTGAGCATACAGCAGCATTTTACAGTGGAAAACAGTGAGCATACAGCAGTGTTTTACAGCAGAAAACAGTGAGCATACAACAGCGTTTTACAGCAGAAAACAGTGACGTTTGTTCTTAAAACAGTGAGCAGAAAACAGTGAGTTGTTCTTTAAAACAGTGAGCAGAAAACAGTGATATTTTCCTTAAAAACAGTGGGCAGAAACAGTGACGTTTTCCTTAAAAACAGTGGACAGAAACAGTGACGTTTTACAGCAGGAAAACAGTGGCACCTTACAGCAGAAACAGTGACCATTTTCAACAGAGACAGTGGCATTTTGGACATCAAAACAGTGACAGAACAGTGGCATCAAACAGTGGCAGAATGGTAGTATTTGAACATCAAAACAGTGGCATAACTAGTAGTGTTATTTGCACATCAAAACAGTGGCATGAATGGTAACATTTGATCATTAAAACAGTGACCTTAGTGGTGATATTTGCACATCAAAAACAGTGGCATTAGTAGTGATTTGTGAACATTAAGACAGTGGCATGAATGGTACATTTGAACATCCAACACAGTGACATAAGTGATGATTTTTGAACATTGAAACAGTGGCATAATTGGTGATCTTGTGAAACCGAAACAGTGACATTCTTAGCCTCAAAACAGTGGCACATTCATAGGGGAAACAGTGGCATATTTAACTTCAAAACAGTGGCATATTTATCTTCAAAACAGTGGCATATTCTTACAAAAATAGTGGCATTAACTTAAGCATAACCATGAGGCTTTCATTCCATAACTTATGCATACAAATCATCATAAAATAGCTTCATCCTTATACTTTCACCATGTTCAATTAAGAATCCAATACAAGGCAGAATCAAGGAGACATTCAAGCACACACATGGTTACACACAATGCAAAAGGTCTAAGTTCTAGGCTTACCTCTTGTAGCACACACTTCTTGCTCACACACCACACCTTTCTAGTTCTACCAACAACAAGTTCACCCTTCCACAAAGATGGTTTATGCGCTCACCAAGGTGAGAAGAACAATCTTGGACAGCTTCCAAGTGTGAGGAACAAGGCTGGACAGTGAGGGAAAGAGAGGAGAAGAAGAGCTTGCACTTGCTTGGTGTATAGGTCAAGGTTGAGAGTGTGAGGGAAGGTGAGTTAGTTTAGTCTTTCTTTCTTTCTCCAAGTGTGCTTGTTTATTCGGCTAGGAGAGTGAGGGAATGAGGAAGGAACTTGGCTGCACTTGTGCAAAGTGAGGAAGCCCTCTTGTGCGCATAACTTAAAGAGAAGGTGAGGGGAGGTTGCAATGATGAAACATCATGAAAATTCTAGTTTCTTGTAGGAAGTGGGACTGCACACTTGGTTTGAACAAGCAAGGGTTTGCTTCTTGGTTAATCTATGCGCATGCAAGGAGTGGAAGGGAGGTGTCATCATGAGCACATGTAAGAGGGTTCTCTAAGTCAACAAGCAAGACAGATTTGTGGCAGCCTAAAATCTGATTTGAAGCTGTCCTTGTGCGCATATGATGAGGAGGTTGCAGCCCCAAAATCCTTCTTTTGTTGCATGTGGGGGCAAGGGACAGATTTGGTTCATGATGGGCTGCAAAAGCATGCAGAAATCTGCACATTTCAGGCTCATGATGGAAGGTGTAAGGTGGTTCTCCAAGTCAACACTCAATGCAGATTTTGTGTCATAAAAATCTGATCTATGACCCCTCCATGTGCGCCTAAAATGAAGAAGAATGCAGCCCAAAATAATGCTAAGGAGTACATGTGTCTTCCATGCAATGAAGTTGAATTCAAATGGTGCACAAACTAAGGTGATGTGGCGGTCATGCAAGGAGTGTGTTGGCAGATTTTTCTAATGCTTATCAACTCTCTTTTGCGCATGGATGAGGTGGGAATTCCTTGCTGCACAAGACAACCTTGTTGGACAAGGCTTAGGGAATGATGTGAGGATTTAACTTGGGCTGAACATGATTGATCCAAAACCTCCTTGGGCCATCGGCCAACACAAGAAAAACCAACCACATAAGTCCAAATGTGACAAGTCCACACACACACTAGCCCACTTCCCAAGTCCAATAAACACTAAAGCCTTATAACACACAATCCAATTACTCATAGGATTTTAATAAAAGTTTCACATGCCTACATATGCACCCTCCTAAGATTTAATTTAAATACTTACCTTAGTCTCATCCAAGGATAAGGCCATGTAATTTCGCAAACCAACAAACATACACATGCATCTATATAATAACAACACTTATGTATTTTACTAATTATGTGGGATGTTACACGGGTACCCCCCTCCCTACCCGGGTAGATAAAATTTTTCAAAATCTACCTGGGTAGGGAAGGGGGTACCCGGGTAGGGAAGGGGGTACCCGGGTAGGCTTGGTCAAACAGGGGCAGATTGGTGTTATGTTTTCAGGCGAGGTTAAATTTTTGAAATAGTTTATAATCAAGGTCAATTTGGTAATTAATTATTACATAAGGGCTACAATGGTCAAAAAGTCGAACTTTTTATGATAGAAGGATTCAATAACCAAAATTGATTCCAGAAAACAGAACCAGAAAAATTAAAATATAAACAAACACACAAATAATCTAGTTTGACTTACTTTCCTTCATAGACTTTGGCATGAGCACCTTCCCCAATTTTTGGCCCAATAAATAGTTGTCTGTGATCTATAAACCACTCAGCTTCTAAATTGAACTCCTCAACCGAGTGAACCTCATTCCCAGATCTCTAAGAAATTCAAAATGGACCAATTTAGTTGAAATCGTGATCTCTCACAAATTCAAAAACGACCCATATTAGTCCCACAAAAGGACTAAAATGAGTCCATTTTGAATTTCTTAGGAACCACGAATAGCCTTTTTGTTTGCTAGGGATTAAAGCGGGCATCGTAAAATTTGCTAAGGACCGAAAAGGATATTTACTCTAAAAGTAAAATCCCTTTTGGATCTCTAACAAAAAATATGATCCCCACTTTCATTCCTTAAAAAAAAAGGTCAACTTTTGGTCCCTCTACGGTTCCAGTTCTTTGAAAATATGATCCCTCAGAAATTTAATGAAGATCCAATTTAATCCTTAAAAAAGGACTACTATGAATATTTTTTTTATAAGGGATTAAAGTAAGGACCGTACTTTTTGTTAGGGACTCAAAAAGGGACTTTACTATAACATTAATCTTGAGGCTAAGATAATAGTGAGAGGAATCTACATGACTGAATAATCGGGCCATATTGGGCTTTATACCTTCATGATTTTGTTTGGTCCAATTATTTGTTCAAGTATGCTTGTAAGACGACAAAGTCTAAAATACCACAATGGATTATGGTCTTGCATTAACTGGGCTAGTCACTGTCCCAAGCCTCATCAGCCTCTTTTGCTGTTCTCCTCTTATGGATATCACTTTTGATCACATTACTATGTGAATTTGTGGTGTTGTCCAAATCATCCCCGGTGTCCCTCCTACTGTATCCATCAGCTTTTGATACTCTTGAGTCCTCCTCAGCATCTGAAAGCCACATCAAGTTTTCTGAATTGCTAAATATATCTATGGATTCAGAATCAATTCTGCTAATTGCTTCTTGCCTCCCTCTCACACTCTTTGTTGCATCAAAGCTATTATGATATTGAGTAGAATCATCAACCTTACCCTCATGATCCCTCACAACTTTCTTTTTGTCTCTCTTTATTTCATACGCATACTCATCATCACTGCTGCTGCTCTTATAGTTATTATCACTGAACTGTGTAACAGCCCGTTACGTACCGGTATTGTTAACATTAATTATGATATTAAGCGCAGTTACAATCCCAGCAGTTCATTTATAAAAATGAGAATAAACTTTTTCCGATTATTACGCGAATAGTAAAAGTATAAAAAGCGTAATAATAAAAAGTTGTGACTGTAACTGAAACACTAGCGGAAGACTTTCTCAACTATTTATACACTTTATTTTATTACCTACAAGATACTAAGGGGTTCCCATAAACCCACTTAGCGAATTCCTCACTTTTACGTTTTTACCACTTAACCGGACTTGCTAATTTGTTTTTCCATGAACACAAAATAAAACTAAAAACTTAGACTCCAGGTTATCTTTTTTCCTTATTCAATTACCTTTCTAACAAGCTATCACACACTCAATTCCGAGCTCGTGAGCTCCGGTTATCGCCGTTTGAAGATGGACAAACAACATTGCCTACCAACTCCGAAACAGCCTAAAACGTCCAAACTTCACGGAATAAACTGCACCTAACCACAAGGACACTGCCTCTCAAACTTTTACACCATAAAATAGACACCACAAACTTCGATTTGATATATCGTACGCTTAATTTGACCAAGTAACGAAGCGGGAATTAATTTCCCAACACAGACCCAAATCTGCCCACTGGTGCTGGCCAGAACAGGGCAGTGCGTGACAACAGCCCCCATGGGCTGCGCACACCACCAATGAACCTAGGCTTTTGACACAATGTAGGGGACATCTTAAGCTTCAAATTGGAGTATGGAACGTCCCAATCGGACCACTATGGAGAGAGATACGCTCCTCCAAAGTTCACCCAAAAACTACCAATTCTACAGAAAATTCGCCAGAATTTCCTTTGTATTTCCTAAAATCCCCAAATTTGCATAACCTGTTTAACACCACTAATACACCTGAAATCCAGCAAAATCCAATGGGTGGCACACACAAGGTCCAACAACGCCTTGGGGCACTTACAACCCAATCCAATATACACATAAAACATAAACAGTTTACTTTTCAATCCTTTATAGTTTTAATAACTAACCTTCAATTTCATGCATAAACCATAATGCAGATAATCATAAACCTACAATAGGCCTAAAGCCCTTCCATCATATTACATACATCCATGGTACATTTACAACACTGGATTACATTTACATTTACAACTTTAACTTCAAACTACAATTATTTACATATTACACTTCACTTGCCAAATAAATTCATAAACTAAAATGACATGATAGCTAAACTCTATATAACACCTCAAATATTTAAATGTGTATTTTAATATTATATTGTGAAATGAAAGTTGGTGGATTAGTGAAAATCCGTGAATTATGGCCAAAATGGGCAAAATGGTAATTTGCCAACCGTGTGTTCTGAGGCAAAAATACTGAGTTAGAGATTTCAAATGACAAAAGTAATACTGGAAATGGAATCAGGGCGGAAAATTGAGTGAATAGGCAAATTTGGGAAAAATTGATGAATAGTGATTTTTAAGTGTTAAAATACTGTGATGTGAGTGTACCGATAGGTGTGAAATTTTTATCAATATTTTGGAGAAATAAAAATATGTCATGGACTGGAAAAATATGTAGATTAAGAATTTATGATCGGAATTTTTATTGGAATTAAAGTTAGATCGCATGTGGGACCCGTGTGACCGAAGTCACTTGGCCCCACCTCTTTTTCTTCCTTCTTCCTTCTCTTTTTCCCTACTCCTTCGCGCACACACAGTGGGAGAAACCAAAACACACCTTTCTCTTCATCCTTTTCCCATTTCTTCATTTCTTCACCGAATCGCTTGATTTTGGTGTCGAAATCTATTGTAAACAACCTTCCAAAGCCATTGGTAACACTTGGAAGCCTTGAATCCACCTCCTTGGCTGCGTTTTTGGCAAAATCAGATTCGACCCACTTGGGTTTTTGGAGTTTTCTTGGAGTTTTGATCTTCTAATGGTTTAGTGAAGCCTTGGTGGTGAACATACAACACATTGTGAGTATATTTGTGGTATTTTGATGGTTGATTTCATAGATCTAGAAATTTATGTTCTAAGCTTTGATTTTAGATGTGTGATGATAGAGAGCCCAAATTGAAAAATGTTATTAGATGAAAAGGCCTTAGAATCACGCTTGTAAGCTAGAAATGCTATGTTAATTTTTGGTGAAAAATATAGGTTTTTAACTTAGGCGAATTTGAGGAAATTTCATGAAAAATGAGTTTTGGTGTAATTTGGATTTGATGATTGTTGTAGGGTGCCTCACACGGACGTGATTGTGAAAAGTTGAATTGGAGCATACGTTTGGAACGGATTGCTCGTATTGAGGTAAACTCTTGGAACTTGGGTTTAATCCCTAGTGTGCTCCACCACACCTAGTGGAAGGTAGTGGTTGGATGATGTGGTTATGACATGGTGTGATTGTGTGCTTGTATGCATATTGCTTGTATTTTGTGAAAATTGTTTGGTCACTGGCCAGTTGACGTGTGTTGGGTTTGGACATCCGCTGGATCATTTCGTGACGGAGTGCCAGTTGGACTGCCATGGGGTCGACTCTGGGAGCGACTCCAGGATGAGCCAAACATGGGACATCCGCTGGATAGGTCTCTTGAGGAGTTCCGGTTGGGTTGGCCATGGAGTTTTCTCAACCATGGGAGAAGCTCTAGGATTGTCTCGGGAGTTATATGATGGAGTCCTTGAACATGAATCCATGCGTGGATGTTCTTGGGTTGTCTCCAGTTGGATGGTGATATTGTTTTACTTGCATATTACATGATGTCATATTTATACATTTTAGTGAGCCATGGAGTGGAGAGAGCCTCTAGCTCCATTGGTTTACTGAGATATAGCCGTATATCTCACCCCGTGTTTGGGGGACCACATTTCAGGTCACTATGAGCCGGGAGGAGCTTCGGGCAAGAAGCCCTATAGTGGACTTTGGATTGGCATGCGGTGCATTGGGATTGCATGACATTTTGGAGGAGTTATGGAGTGCACATAGCATACCATTAGTATTTTGAGACTTAGGTCATGAACATATTGCATGACGTTATATCCATGCTTTTTGTAGTGTTCATGATTATATGCTAAGTCTTGTTTATGGTTTATTATTCATGGCATGGATAACTGTATATTTTGAGTGAGCATGGGACTTGTCCATTGCCACATTCATAGCCTTGAAGTCTTGGTATTCTTGTTGTAAAAATGGTCCATATTTGTATGTAAATGGCCATTATTTGAGGACTTTGTAAATGATGTTTAATCTAAGGAAAATGCATGATGGAAGGGCCTAGAGCCTACATTAGGACATAGTTATGTGTTATGTGGAGTACCAAGGGGTTAGGGATGGATTACACAACCTTTTTGGGGCTTAAAATGCTGTAATCTGTCATTTTGCTGCATAGTAATCGATTACCCAAGGCATGGTAATCGATTACCATGCAACAGGGGACGAAAAATTGGCTACTGTCTTCACTGGTAATCGATTACTGGCCTTTGGTAATCGATTACCATGTGAGGTAATCGATTACCCAAAGTTGGTAATCGATTACCAGAACAGAGGATTGAGAAAATTGGCTACTGCCTCATTTTTGACAGGTGGTAATCGATTACCACCCACTGGTAATCGATTACCACAGTGTAAATTTTGAAAATTCAGGTTTTTCTAGACTAAAAGAAAGGGACTTGACTTGATGGGTAGAACTCCAAATGGTACGTGGTTTGAAACCACGCGTAGATAACGTAAAGGACTACAACTTGGTAAAAGGTGAGAGTAAGATGGTGAGTTTAAATGAATTGAATAAAAAGAAAGATGAATGATGTTAGCAAAAATGTATGCTTCCGCAAATTGCATTTACAATTATAGTGTTGTTTTAATGGATTACGGAAAAAGTTATTGTTGTGAAAAGGAATATGTTAAAAGAAAAATTTGCCCGTAATTTAATTAACCCAATCACTGTGATTGTAACTGCGCTTAATATCATAATCAATGTTAACAATACCGGTGTACAACGGGCTGTTACATTTTATGGTATCAGAGCAGTTTTGGTGAGGGAACTCTGATTGTTTGTGTATGTTGTATCTTGTGTGCCATAGCTATCTGTGAACTATTTATGATTAATGTATATGTGATTCCTCAGTGTGGGTCTGATCAACTCATTCCTTTGTGTTACATGTACAAATATCATGAGTAGGGCACGAGGTCGCCGTGGGGCACGTGGTGCAGGTCCTTTGCCACCGGATCCGGTCACTGCAGTCCTGAATGCTCTGCAGACGGAGACGGCTGCAAATAGAAATATGACTGAGAACCTGATGAAAACTAATCAGGATATGATGCAGGCCTTTATGGCTGAGATGAGGGCGGATAGAGGTCGTCCTAGGAGGGATAATTCACCTCCACACACGGCTACGGTGACTCCTACACCGATGCCATCTGTTACTCCTCAACAGGGGGAGAGTGGGGCTAGTCACCACACTGGTGAGGCTAGTCATCATACTACTATTGACCCTAGCTATGTTCCTGATCCATCATCTGTTGCCCAATCTACTGGGGCTGTGGGGCAGGTGCTTGATTATGCTGACGACGAGCGTAGGCTCATATCTTTTCGGAAACATAAGCCACCCGCATTTCTGTGGTCAAGGGACCCAAAGGAGGTTACGACTTGGTTGGGGGGTATGGATAAAATTTTTCAAGTTATGAGATGCCAAGATCCGCAGAAGTTATTGTATTCTGTTTATATGCTGGAGGGTGACGCCCAAGAGTGGTGGGACAATGTGTCTCGCCCATTTGTTATTCAGGGTGAGGCTCTTACTTGGACTTTGTTCGAAGGTCTGTTTCATGAAGAATATTTTCCCCGCGATGTTCGGGAGGCAAAGCAAGGTGAATTTGATAATTTGGTACAGGGAGTCATGACTGTGGATGCCTATGTGGCAAAATTTAATGAGCTTGTGAAATTTGCAAAGTATGGAGGTACTTTACCTACTCCAGAGTTCTTGTCAGCTAAATTCCAAAGAGGGCTGAGTGAGAAGATTGCTAAGAGAATGTCAAATACAGCGGTGAGAAACTTTGCTGATTTGGTGACCCAATGCAAGAGGGTCGAGACTGTCTATGGGAGGTATCCAAAATCGGATAAGGTAAAAGAGCAAGAAGTTAAGAGGACACCTGGTCCTTCTGGAAACATTAATAGAGGAGGTTTCAATAATAATAACAGGGGTAGGGGGTTGCATGTGAGGCAGCCTCCTGGTCAGTTCAAGAGGGGTGGAAACACTGGAGGTGGTGGTGCTGCGGACAGATATTATATCCCAAAATGTGGGATGTGTGGGAAATACCACAAGGGTCCATGTGGTGCTGGTCCGTTGACATGTTTTAAGTGTGGTCGGAGTGGCCACTTTGCTAGAGATTGTCCATCTTCTTCGGGGCAGGCTGCGAATCTGCAGGCCTTGCCGGCAGCTACTACTACTGCTACTCCCATTGCTGCTGTTCCTACTGTGGGACGAGTTTATACTACAAATGCGCAACATACTCAAAAGGCTCCGAATTTGGTTAAAGGTATAATTTTCCTATCTAATGTTGATTTGTCTGTATTATTTGATTCGGGAGCTACACATTCTTTTGTGGCGGACTATGTGGCTAAGGCGTTGGACTTAAAGGTAACACGAATGGTTCCTCCGATGCGTATTACTACCGCTACAGGAGAGGTTAGTGAATCGTCTTGGATTTGTGAAGATGTGAAGTTCACTTATTTAGGCAGGGGTTACACCATTGATTTAATTATCTTACCCCTGGCCTCTGTCAATTTGATTTTGGGGATGGATTGGTTGTCTCGGAACTGCGCAATGATTGATTGCTGCGGAAAGAGGTTGTTGCTATCTCACGAGAGGCCGTCTGTTTGTCCGTCTTTATATTTGTCTGTCAGTCAAACTGTGAAAGCCTTGAAGGCTGGAGAATTGGGTTATGTTCTTTTGGGCGGATTGGTGGGTGACAAAAAGGAAGAGATTTCTGCTATTCCAGTTGTTAATGAGTTTGAGGATGTATTTCCGGATGAGATACCGGAATTCCCACCTGAGAGAGAGATTGAATTCTCGATTGACCTACTGCCTGGTGTGGGGCCGATCTCCTTGGCTCCATACCGGATGTCGCCACTTGAGTTGGCTGAGTTGAAGAAACACATTGAAGAACTTTCTGCAAAGAATTTTATTAGGCCGAGTGTGTCTCTGTGGGGAGCACCGGTAATATTTGTAAAGAAAAAGGATGGTAGCATGAGACTGTGCACTGACTACCGACAGCTAAATAAAGTGACTATTAAGAACCGGTACCCATTACCGCGTATTGATGATTTATTAGATCAGTTGAGGGATGCCTGTGTATTTTCAAAGATTGATCTCTGGTCCGGATATCACCAGATTCAGATTAAACCAGAGGATGTACCTAAAACAGCTTTCCGATCCAGATATGGACATTTTGAATATCAAGTGATTCCTTTTGGGCTTACTAATGCCCCGGCGGTGTTCATGGACTATATGAACCGCATTTTCAAACCGTTTTTGGACCAGTTTGTAATTGTTTTTATTGATGACATTTTGATCTACTCTAAGAGTAAGGAGGAGCACGTCGACCATTTGAGGACTGTGTTGCAGGTGTTGAAAGATAAGAAACTGTATGCTAAACCGTCTAAGTGTGAATTCTGGTTGTCTGAGGTGCAATTTTTGGGTCATGTTATTTCTGCAAGTGGTGTTGCAGTGGATCCAAGCAAGATTGAAGCGGTAAGTGACTGGGAACGACCTAAGACTGTGACTGAAATTAGAAGTTTTCTGGGGCTTGCTGGCTATTATCGCCGATTCATACAGGGATTTTCTGCAATGGTTCTACCGTTGACTCGATTGACACGAAAGGATACTCCTTTTGTGTGGACCCAGGAATGTGAGGACTGTTTTCTGCTACTTAAAGAGAAATTGACCACTGCTCCGGTGTTGACTCTACCTGATCCGGAGGGTGAGTTTGTGTTATATTGTGACGCTTCTAAGAAAGGTTTAGGGAGCGTACTGATGCAGGAAGGAAAAGTGATTGCATATGCGTCTAGGCAGTTAAGGCCGCATGAAGAAAATTATCCGACGCACGACTTGGAACTGGCTGCTATTGTGTTTGCCTTGAAAATTTGGAGGCACTTTCTTTATGGGATGAAATTTGATGTGTTCAGCGACCATAAAAGCTTGAAATATTTGTTTGATCAGAAGGAGCTGAATATGAGACAGCGTAGATGGGTTGAATTCTTAAAAGATTATGATTTTGAGCTGAAATACCACCCGGGCAAGGCTAATGTTGTGGCAGATGCATTGAGTAGGAAGTCTGTAAATTTATCTCATATGATGATGTGGGATAATGAAGTGATTGAGCAATTTCGTGACATGAAAATAACGGATTTCTTTGCAGGAAGAATGTGTGATATGGAGTTAACTCGAATTGAGAACGAGCTGCATGAGAAAATTAAAGAGACTCAGATTCGCAATGAAAGTATTAAGTATTTGAAAGGCCAGAGTGGCATATCTGTTAATGAACAGGGACATTTGTTATATCAGGGCAGGATTGTTGTGCCCAAGGAACTTGCTGAGGAAGTTATGACTGAGGCCCATAAGGGTCAATATGCTATCCACCCAGGTGCCACAAAAATGTACCAAGATTTGAAAGTTAAGTTCTGGTGGCCTGGGATGAAAAGGGATGTTGCCGAGTACGTGTCTAAGTGCTTGGTGTGTCAGAAAGTGAAAATAGAGCATCAGAAACCTGCTGGATTACTTCAGCCGCTGGATATACCAGAATGGAAATGGGAGAGTATCTCAATGGATTTTGTTGTTGGATTGCCGCGAACTCAAGCGGGTTATGATTCGATTTGGGTTATTGTGGACCGACTCACGAAGTCTGCACACTTTCTACCAGTACGAGTGGATTACACCACGGAGAAGTTGGCTACGTTGTATGTAAAGGAGATTGTTAGACTCCATGGGATACCGATTAGCATTGTTAGTGGTCGGGACCCGAAGTTTACTTCACGCTTTTGGGGAGCTTTGCAGCAGGCTTTTGGCACTCAGCTTCGACTGAGCACTGCTTATCACCCGCAGACTGATGGTCAGACTGAGAGGACCATACAGACACTTGAGGATATGTTGAGAGCTTGCACACTGGAACAGGGTAATGCCTGGGATAGGTACTTACCATTGGTGGAATTTTCTTATAACAACAGTTTTCATTCCAGTCTGGGTATGGCACCGTATGAGGTTTTGTATGGCAGGAGGTGTCGTACGCCCACTTGTTGGACTGAGGTAGGCGATAAAGAAAGATTTGGTCCGGATTTTGTGCAGGAAACGACAGTGCAAATTGAAATGATCAGAGAAAAGTTGAAACAAGCCCAGAATCGGCAGAAAAGCTACTATGACAATAAACATAGACCGCTGGAATTTGAGGAAGGTGACCATGTTTTTGTACGTTTGTCGCCGGTCACAGGTGTTGGCCGTGCGTTGGGTGTGAGGAAGCTGAGTCCACGGTTCATTGGGCCGTATCAGATTATGAAAAGAGTAGGATTGGTGGCCTATCAGCTTGCCTTACCCCCGCAATTGTCTAATTTACATGATGTTTTTCATGTGTCGCAGTTGCGACGTTATGTTCCGGATGAATCACATGTGGTGATGCCGGATAATATTGAAATCAGGGAGAACTTGAAGACTCCCGTTGGTCCTATTGCAGTATTGGATCGCAGTGAAAAGCGATTGAGAAGTAAAGTGATTCCCATGCTGAAGATTCAGTGGGAAGGCCGCACACCTGAGGAGGCTACTTGGGAGCGGGAGGACGAGATTCTCCGGCTGTATCCTGAGTTAGTGAGCAGGTATGATTTAATTTTGCGGACAAAATTTCTAAAAGGTGGGGTGAATATAACACCTCAAATATTTAAATGTGTATTTTAATATTATATTGTGAAATAAAAGTTGGTGGATTAGTGAAAATCCATGGATTATGGCGAAAATGGGCAAAAAGGGCAAAATGGTAATTTGCCAACCGTGTGTTCTGAGGCAAAAATACTGAGTTAGAGATTTCAAATGACAAAAGTAATACTGGAAATGGAATCAGGGCGGAAAATTGAGTGAATAGGCAAATTTGGGAAAAATTGATGAATAGTGATTTTTAAGTGTTAAAATACTGTGATGTGAGTGTACCGATAGGTGTGAAATTTTTATCAATATTTTGGAGAAATAAAAATATGTCATGGACTGGAAAAATATGTAGATTAAGAATTTATGATCGGAATTTTTATTGGAATTAAAGTTAGATCGCATGTGGGACCCGTGTGACCGAAGTCACTTGGCCCCACCTTTTTTTCTTCCTTCTTCCTTCTCTTTTTCCGTCCTCCTTCGCGCACACACAGTGGGAGAAACCAAAACACACCTTTCTCTTCATCCTTTTCCCATTTCTTCATTTCTTCACCGAATCGCTTGATTTTGGTGTCGAAATCTATTGTAAACAACCTTCCAAAGCCATTGGTAACACTTGGAAGCCTTGAATCCACCTCCTTGGCTGCGTTTTTGGCAAAATCAGATTCGACCCACTTGGGTTTTTGGAGTTTTCTTGGAGTTTTGATCTTCTAATGGTTTAGTGAAGCCTTGGTGGTGAACATACAACACATTGTGAGTATATTTGTGGTATTTTGATGGTTGATTTCATAGATCTAGAAATTTATGTTCTAAGCTTTGATTTTAGATGTGTGATGATAGAGAGCCCAAATGGAAAAATGCTATTAGATGAAAAGGCCTTAGAATCACGCTTGTAAGCTAGAAATGCTATGTTAATTTTTGGTGAAAAATATAGGTTTTTAACTTAGGCGAATTTGAGGAAATTTCATGAAAAATGAGTTTTGGTGTAATTTGGATTTGATGATTGTTGTAGGGTGCCTCACACGGACGTGATTGTGAAAAGTTGAATTGGAGCATACGTTTGGAACGGATTGCTCGTATTGAGGTAAACTCTTGGAACTTGGGTTTAATCCCTAGTGTGCTCCACCACACCTAGTGGAAGGTAATGGTTGGATGATGTGGTTATGACATGGTGTGATTGTGTGCTTGTATGCATATTGCTTGTATTTTGTGAAAATTGTTTGGTCACTGGCCAGTTGACGTGTGTTGGGTTTGGACATCCGCTGGATCATTTCGTGACGGAGTGCCAGTTGGACTGCCATGGGGTCGACTCTGGGAGCGACTCCAGGATGAGCCAAACATGGGACATCCGCCGGATAGGTCTCTTGAGGAGTTCCGGTTGGGTTGGCCATGGAGTTTTCTCAACGATGGGAGAAGCTCTAGGATTGTCTCGGGAGTTATATGATGGAGTCCTTGAACATGAATCCATGCGTGGATGTTCTTGGGTTGTCTCCAGTTGGATGGTGATATTGTTTTACTTGCATATTACATGATGTCATATTTATACATTTTAGTGAGCCATGGAGTGGAGAGAGCCTCTAGCTCCATTGGTTTACTGAGATATATCCGTATATCTCACCCCGTGTTTGGGGGACCACATTTCAGGTCACTATGAGCCGGGAGGAGCTTCGGGCAAGAAGCCCGTATAGTGGACTTTGGATTGGCATGCGGTGCATTGGGATTGCATGACATTTTGGAGGAGTTATGGAGTGCACATAGCATACCATTAGTATTTTGAGACTTAGGTCATGAACATATTGCATGACGTTATATCCATGCTTTTTGTAGTGTTCATGATTATATGCTAAGTCTTGTTTATGGTTTATTATTCATGGCATGGATAACTGTATATTTTGAGTGAGCATGGGACTTGTCCATTGCCACATTCATAGCCTTGAAGTCTTGGTATTCTTGTTGTAAAAATGGTCCATATTTGTATGTAAATGGCCATTATTTGAGGACTTTGTAAATGATGTTTAATCTAAGGAAAATGCATGATGGAAGGGCCTAGAGCCTACATTAGGACATGGTTATGTGTTATGTAGAGTACCAAGGGGTTAGGGATGGATTACACAACCTTTTTGGGGCTTAAAATGCTGTAATCTGTCATTTTGCTGCATAGTAATCGATTACCCAAGGCATGGTAATCGATTACCATGCAACAGGGGACGAAAAATTGGCTACTGTCTTCACTGGTAATCGATTACTGGCCTTTGGTAATCGATTACCATGTGAGGTAATCGATTACCCAAAGTTGGTAATCGATTACCAGAACAGAGGATTGAGAAAATTGGCTACTGCCTCATTTTTGACAGGTGGTAATCGATTACCACCCACTGGTAATCGATTACCACAGTGTAAATTTTGAAAATTCAGGTTTTTCTAGACTAAAAGAAAGGGACTTGACTTGATGGATAGAACTCCAAATGGTACGTGGTTTGAAACCACGCGTAGATAACGTAAAGGACTACAACTTGGTAAAAGGTGAGAGTAAGATGGTGAGTTTAAATGAATTGAATAAAAAGAAAGATGAATGATGTTAGCAAAAATGTATGCTTCCGCAAATTGCATTTACAATTATAGTGTTGTTTTAATGGATTACGGAAAAAGTTATTGTTGTGAAAAGGAATATGTTAAAAGAAAAATTTGCCCGTAATTTAATTAACCCAATCACTGTGATTGTAACTGCGCTTAATATCATAATCAATGTTAACAATACCGGTGTACAACGGGCTGTTACACTCTACACCACTGCTCCACTCGTCCTCATGCGGGCTTCTTGCCCGCTGCTCCATATCCACTGGTACATCCTGAAATAATGCCCCGAGACGGGGTGAGATATACGGATATATCTCAGTAACCAAGAGGTTCTGGAGAAAACTCTGCCCAATGGTTCACTTCGATGTATATAAATAACATAAAACAACATCACTGTTATAAAACGGGATAAAGCAAGGGATTTAGAGAAAGGGGGAATATATCAGAACAACTACGACATGCGGGATGGTAGCTACCAATACCACGCCATGCCCTCGGCTATACGCCTATGGGTACTACCCCTGGCGTGTTCATAGAACAACCAAGGTACCCCTTCCAACCATATACACCCGAGACAACATAGTGTGCTCCTATCCGGATAACACACCACGACCCTGGGTCAACTGGAACTCCCTCTCGGAGACCTATCCAGTGGCAGTCCGGAAACACTTGCCCGAAGGCTAAAAATATCTACTGGCCAGAGATCTGGTACATAAGTACCCACTGTGATAATGCACATGCATGCTCATGCTGTTCTACACTACTCATACACACTTCCTACCATTGCCATCAACTAGCAAGGTGGAACACAAAAAGGGGAACAAGCCCCAGTAACAAGAGGTTACCTTTTTTTTTTTTCCTTTCACAAAGCTCCGCAGAACTCCACTTGCAGCTTGATTAACAGGGAACGCCTACTCAGAGGACAATTCCACCCACTTAGAACTTTGAATCCACTCATGAATTTCAACGTACATGTATAAACCACAACAGTTACCTCAATCCACTTGATCCAGGACCAAGGGCAATCCACTGTTTCACTGTTCCAAGTCTACGTCCACGTACGGCAACCTGTACAACCATGCACAGCCGTCAGTTTCAGTCACAATACGTCGAAACGCAAAAACGTCAAATTCCCCTACTCTCCCCCTAAGGTTCGGCCATAATAGGGTTATTTAGGATTTTATTTTTCTAAATTTTCTTTCTCATTTTATTTCACTTACTTAGGTTACCCAAAGGCTAGTTCAATCGCCGTTTTACGGTTTTACGACTTTTTCGCAACGTTTTGCGAATTATTACACTTTAGGCACATTTTGCCACTTTCAACACTTATCATTTTTACATTGATTCTTCCACATGCCAATCACCACACAACCCATCTAATAACTTTTCCATCACACAACACAACACCAAAGTGTTCTAACACATCCATTTGCTCAATTGTACATAAATGGCCTAATCTTGGTTAGTCCAAACCAAGGATTTCCACTCAATTCCTATGGCCCACAACTCACATAATCACTTCCTAACATCATATAACCGCACTACAATTCACTATACCACACATTAACACAAAACTCAAAAATTCCATTTCATGCATCAATTTTTCCTAAGTTAAAAATCAATTTTTTTCGCTTAAAATTTTCATTGCATTTCTAGCATTAATACATCATTCTAAGACATTATCATCTAATAGACATTTTCCATTTGAGCTCTCTAACACAACATATCACAAAATCCCTCTTTAGGGTCCATAATCCAAATTCAAAAATCAACCAATGAAAAGTTGAAATAACTCACCCAATTGCATGGTATATGGCTACACCTAAGCATACTCCACCATTGGAGCATGAAAAAGCTTCATGAACACCAAAAATTCTCAAAATTTCGGATCTGATTTTGGTGTAGATCTCCCCAAATAAGCGGTTTCAAGGCTCAAAAGTGGTACCAATGGGTTCAGAAGGTGTTTTCCATCAAGATTCAAGACAAGAATCGTTGAATTCGGTGGAGAAATGGCTAAGTTATGGCCAAAGGAAAATTTGCACAAAGAAGGTGAAGATGGGGCTGTATGGTGCGCTGTTGGGGAAGAAGAAACACGGAGGAAATGAAGATGAATAGTAACATGTAAGTGTTTATTTGAATTAAAGTGGGTACCAGATCCCACGTGATTTAAAACTCATCCGAATTTCCCTCCAATCATCACTAAAATTCACATTTTAAAAACCTAATGAGAAATTATAATTTTTCATCTTAACAAAATCCTTTAATTTTACTCTTTCAGATAAAAATTTGGAGCTTTCCGGTTGTTCAGAAAAACACTGCTTTAAGGTACAGCGCGCTCCGTTGACAAACTTCCACAAATTGACTTAAATTTCTCAAATTTTATCAGAAATCATATTTCCTATTTCTATGGACCATTTAAAATCAATATTTGAAACCTAGAGCTCAAAATTCCACTGGCACGTTTTACGGTGCAATCTGACTGCGGTATTTTTACCCGCGAAAAACACTATTCATTGATTTTTCTGAAACTTGCCTATCCACTCAATTTTTCGTTCTGAATCCATTTCCAGGCTTATTTTTATCATCTGAGACCTCCTGCTCAATTTTTTCCTTCCTAGGGTTGCGTGTTGGCTAATTACCGTTTTGCCCTTTCTTTGTATTTTGGCCTAATCTTTGGGATTTTCACTAATCCTTCACTTAATTTCTCACTTAACACTTTAATTACTTATTTTAGAATTGTGAGGTGTTATAATCACCACACCTTTTAGAATTTTGTCCGCAAAATTACATCTTAACGGTCCCGTAACACGGGGTGTAATCGAAAATCTCATTTCTGCGATATATATGATTACTTCGTGCTTTACAAACTTGATAACTTCGGGTATCTGACCCCTTAACTCATTATATCTTTCACTGTTTCCTTAAACCACTGTTGCTTTTTCACTCACTGTAGTTCATCATATACTCATTTTACACTTGTCATTTATCGGCCAACGACCTTCAATTCGCAATACTTTAAGCTCTTCACGGCTTACGGTTACACTTTCACCAATTCATCGGTAATAGACGACCACATTACAGTTTATTTGTCTCACTTCATCTCATTTTCATCTTCATCTATCTTTCTGACCCAATGTCGTTCCCAAACATCTCTAGTTGTTTCCATAATAGGCTCTAATTGTTTTCATGTATCTTCACACTTTCTTTAGCGCTTAACTCTTTTTGTTGTCCTCACTGTTTCAACCATACTCAAACATACTAGTCCTTTCCATTACTGTCACTGCAATCTCCTTGTGATACGAAACTAACAACCCTCACAACAGTTTATCTCTCCGATTAACCTTTTAAGGTCTTTTAACCACACACAGTCCTGACTTTTTCCATCTAATTTGCTTTCACTGTTACTCTTTTCATTAACTGAACCATCTCAACTTTATCAACTCAATCAGCTCACTTCTCCACTCAGACCTCTCACGGTCTAAACAGAACACTCATCAATGACCTCCATATCGAGGACTCATGCTTAATATTTTCACCTACTAACTATTTTCAACCTTCATTCCACTTCGATGTTACAACTTAACCTTATGTTCCACTCATTTATACTACTTTCTCATAATCATCATCATTTAATCCTGGATATCAAACTCAAAACACTATTACTTATAGCTTTACTCACTTCCACTTAACACTTTGGAACAAATCAATTTCCGACCCACTTCACTATTAACTGATGGACTATTCAAAATGCCATATCTCTCATATACAAGTCCTATTCACTAGGAATCCTTGACACCCAACAATCAATTCACTTAAAATTCATTCCATCATTGCTACCACTTCTACAATTTACCACCAGTTGGTATATCAGTTTCTCAGAATATTCAAAATTACCACTAACACTAGTCCATACCTCATTAGTACTTAATCAAAACATCATCAACATTGTGCCTTTTCCACACACTTTCCACCATAAGTGGCATATGCGATTACATACAACATTTCTCAATCTACTTTACCAGCAAAACCAAGCTATTCACTTTTTGGTAATCAATTACAACTATAGTTCCCATCTATGAATACATGTTCACACTTGACTCTATTTCAATTTCTTTTCCTTAGGGCTCACACTTTTCTGTTTTAACCTGAATTCTTGGTCATCACTAGCCTTCCTAGAAGGACACTTACTCATTCTGTCAACTTTAACTCATTTATCATCCCTTTTTGGTCATAAGACGAGGGTTCCAACTAACTTACTACTTCACTTAGAGACAAAATTTATTTCATCAAACTTTCTTTACACCCACAATAGTGCTTCACTATCACACTTCGAAGTTCTTGCACACTAAGCCACAACTCTTATATCCAAACCTGACATACTATTGTCCATTTACAAATATATAACCTCGCATCTTGCGTTAACCATATGGAAAAACTCTCCCAATACAGTGGGTAACAGCATTCACAGGTTTAACCCCTCGAGCTCTTGCTGTCCTAAGGGCCCCAGATGCCATGACTCACCGATCAGAGAATCCACCCATATGATTCATGTCGTAAAAATGACTTACTACTAGTTGTCCCTATTCTAAGGCATCCCCCCAAATGTTTCTTCTTTGAGCATTTACATAAATTATCTCTACCATACTAACCGTTACACCAATGTGGAATACTTCCTCGTTTCTCATTACTCATATCAAATACTACTAGTCTCCGGGAACTTAACCCGCAACGAGATAGCTATACACTCCTGGCACATAGGCCCCACTGAGATCTTCCTACTATCAATTCATATTACATGCACCCAGTGCACAGAGAAATTTTATACTCATAATATATCTGTACATGACGGCAAAACTGGTACTCCGTACACTCCAGATCACACATGGACCCAGTCCATTTGGTGTCTGTATCACCTCTGTATATAACATCAAAACTATTTTGTATTACCACCTGGGCTGCCCCCATACTCTTAGTCGTAGTGGTATAATATACACCTGTTACATATAAGTTAATTCATCTTGCTCTCTCGTGTCATTCTTCTCATTGGTAGTTTACTTTCGTTTCGGTTACCCGTCGGACCTGGTTTATAACATAGTCACCATTATAACCATTCATAATCTCTTTGTAATTTCGTACACGTTTTCTAACTCGTAATAGTTCCTTCTGTCTTGTTACCATTCAGTCCATAGTCCATTATCTCTTCCTTGCTTATTCTTCTCACAGATTGTTTACTCTTTTACTTTGACTAATCACTTGCCATGGTTCATAACATAATCCCTAATCCATAATTGCTAAATTTTCTCAAAGTTCTGTACACATCTCAATTTCTCAGTATAAGTTTCACATTTCCCATCACACAGGGATCTTCCAATCATTTTCGTCGAATCATAGATAACTACTTCACCTCAATCCTTGCACTGAATTTATACCTTAGTTCACTAACAAATCTTATCATTTTCATCTTGAATTACACATTAACTCTCTTGCTGACCACATAATTCCACATTCTCTGCACACTTTACACATCAGTTCTTTCATTAACCTCTGACTTTCGCACTTTATTGCCACTTGGTTCCTATACTAATCACTTGATTTCACATTAAGTTTTACCTTCACTCATTCTCTAATCATACCATCTCAACTTATTGTTATGCAACAATAACTCACAACTTATGCCACCGTTCCAGTCCATTGCCCGTCACGGATCACATAACATATGCTCAATACTGTAGAGCAACTCATCAATTTTCCTGATCACTTCCACCCTTGGTGGTTGTAAAATATCCCTTTACCTTGAAAATACCTCTACTCTGTCTGTCCCTCCGTATCAAATACCAACATTTTCATAAGCGCACTACTCTTAGTAGTACTTATACATATACCATAAGATCATAATTTCTTTACAATTCTCATTACTTTCGTACAATGACTGTACACCTCAACCATCCTGTTCCTTTATCACTGATATGTCTGCCAATTTGAGTCGACATCCACTAACTGCAATAGTGCCTTCGTGGTGCGTATATCTTGGGTCATCCATGGCGATTCCTTCACTTTTCCTCATACAAATTACACATAATAATATACCCATCCTTAGTTCACCTCACTTGTGTTTAGTCAACACTACCTCTTTATGGAATTCACTCCCATATTTCAATATCTCTCACATTATCAATCTATCAGCATCATACTTTCAAGTGGTCAAATCTCGTAGGATTACTCATCGAATATTCTATTTGCTTCTCTGCTTGGACCATTCCAATTCATTCAAGTGCACCGCACTTGTCCTGGTCTCATAACTGCTAATCAAACATGACGTGTTTAACACACGCATACGAATATCTGTTCCCTTTTCTCAATAATTCTTCAGGTTCAAAACCTCTCGCCTTGATGAATTCTATTCACCAAGACATAACTGTCTTACTATACTACATATATTCTTGGAATTTCACCAATCTCATAAGCTCATCTCTGTTATATGTTTATCTTTCATAGTACTGCAAAGTTCGTCTATGCTCATATTGTACATATCATAAATTGTACACCACTGTTGCTTATAATACATTTTTCTCTTGACTTTCATCGAAGTCAGATATAACATTTATGTCTGTTCTTTTATGCCTTCTAATATTCATACTTGACTGACTACCGTCCTTTGTCCATGGAGCAGTTAACACTACAGCCACAACATCAGGCTAAAGACTCACACTCAGTGCTTCAAGGTTACTACGCAGGCTTCTTACGATGACCACACATGTAACACAAAGGAATGGGTTGATCAGACCCACACTAAGGAATTACATATACAGTAATCGATAAGAATCTACATACAACTATGTAGCACATAACACATCTATATATATTATCAGAGTTCCCTAACAAAACTGCTCTGATACCATAAAATGTAACAGCCCGTTACGTACCGGTATTGTTAACATTAATTATGATATTAAGCGCAGTTACAATCACAGCAGTTCATTTATAAAAATGAGAATAAACTTTTTGCGATTATTACGCGAATAGTAAAAGTATAAAAAGCGTAATAATAAAAAGTTGTGACTGTAACTGAAACACTAGCGGAAGACTTTCTTAACTATTTATACACTTTATTTTATTACCTACAAGATACTAAGGGGTTCCCATAAACCCACTTAGCCAATTCCTCACTTTTACTTTTTTACCACTTAACCGGACTTGCTAATTTGTTTTTCCATGAACACAAAATAAAACTAAAAACTTAGACTCCAGGTTATCTTTTTTCCTTATTCAATTACCTTTCTAACAAGCTATCACACACTCAATTCCGAGCTCGTGAGCTCCGGTTATCGCCGTTTGAAGATGGACAAACAACATTGCCTACCAACTCCAAAACAGCCTAAAACGTCCAAACTTCACGGAATAAACTGCACCTAACCACAAGGACACTGCCTCTCAAACTTTTACACCATAAAATAGACACCTCAAACTTCGATTTGATATATCATACGCTTAATTTGACCAAGTAACGAAGCGGGCATTAATTTCCCAACACAGACCCAAATCTGCCCACTGGTGCTGGCCAGAACAGGGCAGTGCGTGACAACAGCCCCCATGGGCTGCGCACACCACCAATGAACCTAGGCTTTTGATACAATGTAGGGGACATCTTAAGCTTCAAATTGGAGTATGGAACGTCCCAATCGGACCACTATGTAGAGAGATACGCTCCTCCAAAGTTCACCCAAAAACTGCCAATTCTACAGAAAATTCGCCAGAGTTTCCTTTGTATTTCCTAAAATCCCCAAATTTGCATAACCTGTTTAACACCACTAATACACCTGAAATCCAGCAAAATCCAATGGGTGGCACACACAAGGTCCAACAACGCCTTGGGGCACTTACAACCCACTCCAATATACATATAAAACATAAACAGTTTACTTTTCAATCCTTTATAGTTTTAATAACTAACCTTCAATTTCATGCATAAACCATAATGCAGATAATCATAAACCTACAATAGGCCTAAAGCCCTTCCATCATATTACATACATCCATGGTACATTTACAACATTGGATTACATTTACATTTACAACTTTAACTTCAAACTACAATTATTTACATATTACACTTCACTTGCCAAATAAATTCATAAACTAAAATGACATGATAGCTAAACTCTACACCACTGCTCCACTCGTCCTCATGCGGGCTTCTTGCCCGCTGCTCCATATCCACTGGTACATCCTGAAATAATGCCCCGAGACGGGGTGAGATATACGGATATATCTCAGTAACCAAGAGGTTCTGGAGAAAACTCCGCCCAATGGTTCACTTCGATGTATATAAATAACATAAAACAACATCACTGTTATAAAACGGGATAAAGCAAGGGATTTAGAGAAAGGGGGAATATATCAGAACAACTACGACATGCGGGATGGTAGCTACCAATACCACGCCATGCCCTCGGCTATACGCCTATGGGTACTACCCCTGGCGTGTTCATAGAACAACCAAGGTACCCCTTCCAACCATATACACCCGAGACAACCTAGTGTGCTCCTATTCGGATAACACACCACGACCCTGGGTCAACTGGAACTCCCTCTCGGAGACCTATCCAGTGGCAGTCCGGAAACACTTGCCCGAAGGCTAAAAATATCTACTGGCCAGAGATCTGGTACATAAGTACCCACTGTGATAATGCACATGCATGCTCATGCTGTTCTACACTACTCATACACACTTCCTACCATTGCCATCAACTAGCAAGGTGGAACACAAAAAGGGGAACAAGCCCCAGTAACAAGAGGTTACCTTTTTTTTTTTTTCCTTTCACAAAGCTCCGCAGAACTCCACTTGCAGCTTGATTAACAGGGAACGCCTACACAGAGGACATTTCCACCCACTTAGAACTTTGAATCCACTCATGAATTTCAACGTACATGTATAAACCACAACAGTTACCTCAATCCACTTGATCCAGGACCAAGGGCAATCCACTGTTTCACTGTTCCAAGTCTACGTCCACGTACGGCAACCTGTACAACCATGCACAGCCGTCAGTTTCAGTCACAATACGTCGAAACGCAAAAACGTCAAATTCCCCTACTCTCCCCCTAAGGTTCGGCCATAATAGGGTTATTTAGGATTTTATTTTTCTAAATTTGCTTTCTCATTTTATTTCACTTACTTAGGTTACCCAAAGGCTAGTTCAATCGTCGTTTTTCGGTTTTACGACTTTTTCGCAACGTTTTGCGAATTATTACACTTTAGGCACATTTTGCCACTTTCAACACTTATCATTTTTACATTGATTCTTCCACATGCCAATCACCACACAACCCATCTAATAACTTTTCCATCACACAACACAACACCAAAGTGTTCTAACACATCCATTTGCTCAATTGTACATAAATGGCCTAATCTTGGTTAGTCCAAACCAAGGATTTCCACTCAATTCCTATGGCCCACAACTCACATAATCACTTCCTAACCTCATATAATCACACTACAATTCACTATACCACACATTAACACAAAACTCAAAAATTCCATTTCATGCATCAATTTTTTCCTAAGTTAAAAATCCATTTTTTTCGCTTAAAATTTTCATTGCATTTCTAGCATTAATACATCATTCTAAGACATTATCATCTAATAGACATTTTCCATTTGAGCTCTCTAACACAACATGTCACAAAATCCCTCTTTAGGGTCCATAATCCAAATTCAAAAATCAACCAATGAAATGTTGAAATAACTCACCCAATTGCATGGTATATGGCTCCACCTAAGCATACTCCACCATTGGAGCATGAAAAAGCTTCATGAACACCAAAAATTCTCAAAATTTTGGATCTGATTTTGGTGTAGATCTCCCCAAATAAGCGGTTTCAAGGCTCAAAAGTGGTACCAATGGGTTCAGAAGGTGTTTTCCATCAAGATTCAAGACAAGAATCGTTGAATTCGGTGGAGAAATGGCTAAGTTATGGCCAAAGGAAAATTTGCACAAAGAAGGTGAAGATGGGGCTGTATGGTGCACTGTTGGGGAAGAAGAAACACGGAGGAAATGAAGATGAATAGTAACATGTAAGTGTTTATTTGAATTAAAGTGGGTACCGGATCCCACGTGATTTAAAACTCATCCGAATTTCCCTCCAATCATCACTAAAATTCACAATTTAAAAACCTAATGAGAAATTATAATTTTTCATCTTAACAAAATCCTTTAATTTTACTCTTTCAGATAAAAATTTGGAGCTTTCTGGTTGTTCGGAAAAACACTGCTTTAAGGTACAGCGCGCTCCGTTGACAAACTTCCACAAATTGACTTAAATTCCTCAAATTTTATCAGAAATCATATTTCCTATTTCTATGGACCATTTAAAATCAATATTTGAAACCTAGAGCTCAAAATTCCACTGGCACGTTTTACGGTGCAATCTGACTGCGGTATTTTTACCCGCGAAAAACACTATTCACTAATTTTTCTGAAACTTGCCTATCCACTCAATTTTTCGTTCTGAATCCATTTCCAGGCTTATTTTTATCATCTGAGACCTCCTGCTCAATTTTTTTCCTTCCTAGGGTTGCGTGTTGGCTAATTACCGTTTTGCCCTTTCTTTGTATTTTGGCCTAATCTTTGGGATTTTCACTAATCCTTCACTTAATTTCTCACTTAACACTTTAATTACTTATTTTAGAATTGTGAGGTGTTATAAACTGAATCTTGCAAGCATTGTAGCCATTTCTTTTATTTTTTCCTTGGGGAAGTTGTCACAACAAACTTGCACAGTCTCATGAAACTTCCAATGGAGATGCATATTTTGCACAACTCCTCCGAAGACTCCACGAACACCAACCGGAACATAATTCTTATTCTTGAAGCCAATTTTTTTAAATGCCTGAAGCTGTTCAGGTGTTAAGAGCTCTGGATCATGTTGAGGAGGAGGCAGGTCTGGTAGCTCATATTTCTTGAGATTTTGTAGTAGCAATGCCAACCCTAAACCCTAAACCCTAAACCCTAAACCCTATCTTCTTGGCCTGCAATATTTGGAAGGCAGGCAAATAAGATTTAATCAAATGTTCATCTAACAAATACTACAACAAACATAAAAAGCAAAAGAAGCAACTGATATGAAATAATAACTTAAAGCTAATGGGAATATTCAATTTCTACATCTAAGAAACAAGAAGAATCTCAAGCAGTACTCTCTCTCTCTCTCTCTCTCTCACACACACACACACACACACACATCAACCTAATTTTCACTTCCTTATTCAACCCAATTTTCACTTATTGGGTTTCATAGTATTCAATCAATCAACAAAACACACACACACACAAAGATAGTTCTCATCTCTTATCAACCCAACAACCCAATTTTCACTTCCTTATTGGGTCTCATAGTATTCAATCAATCAACAAAATGATCATACAAATATGTTATAAGCTGTAATCATGGAAACTCTTGAGCTTGCTAAATTTTGCACAGAAATCTAAGTTCAGGCAACTCTTACAAACTATATCATAAATTTGAATGCATAAAACTCAGACATGGTCTGTGCCATATGATGTATTCCCATTTTTCAATAGGAGACATTCAATTGCAAAGAGTCTTTGTCCAAAGCTAATATAAGCTACTAAGATAACAATATATGAAAGAGAAAGTGAAAACATGGATTACAAAGTGAAGTCCAAAGGGTAATAGGAAGGTTTAGATAATATACTCTTCTGAGATTGTAAATGAGCCTCTCCTCCTCGGTCATAAGTTTCTTCTTCAATTTCTTAGCTCTTCGAATTTCCCTCAATGTTTTACCAGACTCTTTCTGCATTCTCCTTTCCACCTTGCTCCTCATACTCCTTCCTTTCGATGTTGACATTGCCCGAGATAAGGATAATCCATTCAAAACATTCAACGGCTTAACATAACAAGAAAAACTAACTTCATCGTATGCTGAGTCTTTAACAATGTTGTTCTGCTCCCATGTATGTCCTAAAGGTATAATATTCCTGACACAAAATAAATCAAAATCAATCGCAGAATTCAAAATCATAATAATAACAAGGCTTACTGATTGTTGCTTAAAAATAAATAAATAAAAAAGTAGAAGAAGAAGTTGGAAGAGAGAGAGAGTAATAAAAGGGAGAAGCTTTGGTACGAAAGAGATGAGGGAGAGGGTGAATCAAGTAAAGGAATAAACTTTGAGGTGAAAGAGAAAATGAGGTTTAGGCATTTCTGAGCGGAATCACTTTTTATTTTTAATTTCATGATTTGTAGAAAGAGGGAAAACACAAAACGTTACTTGAAGAGATTGGATTGAAGGTGAACGAGAGAAGAGAGTGGCTTGAAGCAATGCCTCTGCAGATTTCTCGCACCAAACATTCTTCGTGCAAGAAATAAATGGAAATTTTATGTCTAACTGTGCATTCGCTTATGTCTAACTGTGCATTCGCTTATGCACAAATCGTGTATTTTTTTTTATAAGTGACTTGAATGCTTGATGTGTCTTCCTACATTATTTCGAGGGGAAAGATCTTCTTACTACTAAAAAAGTTCACCACTTTTATAACCAATTTTATTAGCGTTGATTTTCGTCAATCTAACGGTTGTAATTTATTAAAAATTAATAATTGATTAAAAGTATAACCCAATAATTTTCAATAAATTACAACCGTTAGATTGACGAAAATCAACAGTGATAAGATTGGATGTAAAGGTGATAAACTTTTTTCGGGGTAAATAGATCCTTCCCCTTATTTTGATAAATTTTTTTAAAATTTTGCGCCTATTGGGATAATGGTTTCGAATTTTGCATCAATATGGCCAAAAGGTCGTGTCAAGTTTGAGTTTTTTTTTTTTTTTTTTTTGCTTTGAAAATTTCCTTTAGATTTAATTATTAGTTTAATTTTTTTTTAAACGGGTTGAGAGTCTACCAATTTTTTAAGTATCCATATGTTGGTTATCTTTACCATCTCTTATAAAGTTTTTCACCCTCATTTTATAACTCTTTTCTAAATGACTTGAACAATTATCACTCATAGAATCTTAAAGACAGAAGGATCATAAAATATACGTATGGATCATTATCAAAAAATTTCAGATACACAGAATCCCTTAAAATGATAAGCATATAGAGCATACATGCTTCTTTTTTAGAATAGATATTGCTAATAACATTATGGGAATAAATTTTCCATTAAACTTTTATTCTAGCAGCTGAGACATAAAATAAGTTAGGGCCTACCATTTTATTTTCTCTCAAATATTTCACCTTTCTCTCACATATTTCACCTTTTTCTCTCTTCATTGTTGGGTCTGCTACAAGAAAGAAAGTAGAACATAAATGTCAAATCTTACATCATAAGCAGACATAATCTATGTAGCACCGATATGACACGCGACACGTGATACGACACGACACGACACTCCGACACGCCAATCCTAAAAAATTATGGATTTCGACACGTTGGGACACGTTTTAATATTAAATAATATTTTTAATTTATATAGTTTATATTTCATTTAATATTTAATAATTTAAAAAAAATGAAACTAAATTAATAATACCCATCAACACGTTATAAAGATGGAAGCTTTAATAAAAAAAATGGGATGAGAGAGACATAATATCATATAGAGAGATCAAATCATATTAGAGAGAGATCAGAGAGAATGAGATATAACAAGAGCGTAATAGGAATTGACAACAATGATGCTGAGATGATCTCTTATCTACTTAAGGGGAAAAAATACAAAAAAATAAAATTGATATGATCAGGTGGAAGCTTTATTAATAAATTTTAATTTTTTTTTAAATTTAAAAAAAATAAAAAATAAAAAAATTTACGAAAATGCCAGTTGACCGTGTCTGACACGGTAAATTCGCGTCTCGGAATGGTCAACTTGTCGGAAAAATTCAACCGCGTGTCCGACACCGTGTCGGAGCGTGTCGCCGTGTCGGACCCGACTCTTCCTGTTTTTACAAGTGTCCGTGCTTCCTAGGACATAATAATGACACACCAACAATTACTTTTGACAAAATATTACAATCCAAGGCCCTAAAAGTAACCTTTTTGACAAAACACTACCATTGTTGTTTAAAATCTCGATTTATCACTATGATTTTACGTTTTTACGATTTTCTTCAACAAAATGTTTTTACTAATATTCCAAACGCTTTTACGTTTTGGCGATATTTTATGATTTTTTTACATTACTAATTTGCGTTTTATGATTTTTAATCCGGTTTCAATTTTACTTAAGATCTCGATTTTGACAACATTGAACACTACAATCCAAAACAATAAAGTAACTTTTGACTTTAGCACGCTACAATCCAAATTATTAAAGTAGCTTTGTCTAAAGTGACTTTTCTAAAAATGACTTTTTTATTTTAAAAATGTTTGTGAGGATTGATTGTTTAGGTGTCAGATTGAGCCCTCTTCTTTGTTCAGAATTAAGATTGCCATATATAAAAAAGGGTTTTCTGAATTGATATAATTTGATTTACAATGATAGGGGATATATAAACAAGAGTAAATGAAAAAAACAACGAAACAAATTCAAATCCTTATTAACAAAAAATTAAATCTCTAATTAATAGGCTACAAATAAGGGATATAATTGTATTTCAAATAAAAATGGAAAGATTATAATCTTGATTTTCTACAAAATTGATTTTTTACATCAAAATATTGTTCCTGTTAGGTACGAGAATGAGAGATATTGCTATTCATTCTGCCAACACCAAGAAAGGGTATGTATGATTTGTATTTCTGGTCTTCCTAAATTTATAGGTAATTCAGGTCAGAAAATATAGAAATATAGAGTTATGTATCCCAAAAATATAGATATATTATTTTATACAATATCGTACCAAATGCTAGATAGTATTAAAATTCAATCAAGTCTTATACAATTAGGTCTCATACTATCAGGTCTTATACTATCAGATCTTATACTATCAGGCCTTATTTTATATTATACACCAAACATGCCCTAATATTCCAAAAAAATGTTGTATTATTTATTTTTAAAGAAAATAAAAAAAAATATTTTTTAAAAAAAGTTCGTCACGAGTTATTTAGTAAACTACTGTAAATATTAAAAAAGGAAAAACATTAAAATCTTCTAATCCTTTTCATTAAATGCATATAAAATAACTTCCAAATACCACCAAATCACGAATAACAATTGCACGACTTTAAAATAAATTATATTAATCTGATAATATCGGGTGATTGATGATTGTATTTGGATTCTCTTATGTATATCTTAAAATATTATTTTATATCTATATCTTAAAATGACACAACTTTATATCATTTAAAATAACAATTATTTTTTTCCTTAAATAATATAATCACACGATGATTTGTTCACTTGAAATAATCCAAATAGTTTCCTTATTTTATAAGAATTTATCATTATAAAAGATATTGTTAGTGGTGAAGAAAACAGTAACAGTGTTAGTGGGAGTTGAGAGAGTGAGCGCACGTGAAGTCACTTTCCCTCTCATTTTATCTCTCTAAGAAGTTTGTTTGAACGCCCTTTCAATCTTCCCTCCTCTTCTCATCCATCTCAAAACCCTAACCCCCAAATTCACCTCTTTAATTTTTTTTCTCGTTCATTCGAAGCCTTTCGGATATAAATTTACTCCCAAAATTTTATTCTCAAAAAACCCTAGCAGTCTCTCAAAAAACCAAAATAGAAAACAAAAATAACTCAGACAGACAACATGTTTTCTAAATTTAATTCTAAAAGCAAAAAAATAGTTACGGTCCTTAAAACTGTTTTTACAAAACAAACCTTACTTTTTGGTATAAAAAGTAAAAAAGTGTTTTTAAAAAAAGTAATAAAAAAGAGCCTTGACTTGCCGTTTTCAAGTCTCGTGTGCTCATCATCACTCTTTGCACAAGATAGACAGGACCTATCGGAATTGGACGCTCCTTTGGGCCAAACCCAAACCCCCTTTCTAAAACCAAAACCCTAAATCTAAATGCATCTCAATTGGTCCCCCCTTCGTTCCCTGGCAATTCGCCATGGCCGTCGCTGTTGCCTTCCAACGAGAGTCATTCTTGGCACTCGTCGCGGGTTTCCGCTGTTGCTCCAGATGTGTTGGATTCAGAGCGTGCTTCTGATGATAACGGGGCACATTCGAATAATGAAATTTCTGCCTCCACGGTTGTACCTTCTGGGGTGGTACGTGCTTTTTTGTTCTTGTTCTTGTTCTTGTTCTTGTTATGTTTGTCTCAGGGATTTTGTTTGTTTTGATAATTGATTTGTTTAACAGGGAGCCGGGCTTTCAAATCTTGGCAATACTTGCTTTCTTAATGCTATCTTGCAATGCCTTACGCACACGGTGCCTCTAGTCCTGGGTCTTCTTTCATGCAATCATGTTAGACCTAACTAGCCTTACTTCTGTGATAATTTTATTGTTTGCTTTCATCTATTTTCTGAAGATTTTGACATATTGGAATTGGAAATTTCAGGTCATACTGATGGATTCTGTGTTATTTGTGCTCTCCGTGAACATATTCAATCTTCCCTAGTGGCTTCAGGAGCCT
>JAVKPL010012118.1:0-58533 GCA_032173675.1 Gastrolobium villosum | reverse complement strand
AGCCCAATAGGCTCTTATGTGAGAAAATGTATTAGAGAAATATAAAAAGATCATTAACGTAGTCTCACATAATAATTTAAGCTTTTTGGTCGAATTGATTCTTTATAGAAAATATCACTTAACATTTGTGGGATCCTCAAGGTGGGTCAAGAACACTTTGCAATCCCTATTCTACTCAAATGGGCTTTCGTCACAAGAGAATGATACTGGTATAAAGTGAGAGCGCTCTAGGTTTCCAAGGCTACTCTATTGGCAAAAATAACCAACCAAACTCAAATGGAATGAAGAACTCATTCTTCTACGTGAAAAAAAATGAATTCATTGGACCCCTCCCATAATTAAGGGCAGGAATTAATGGGTTTACATCAGATAAAATAGTGGTGGTCCCTAATTTACACAACCTATTATGGACCTGTACGAAGGGCCCATATAATCGTCCCATTTAGACAACCCGACAATAGACAACCCGGAGATAGTGAAACGGATCGCCATCAAGGGCATGTAACGCATAATACGTTACCACGCGGTAACGGCCGACCAGCTGTAATGACCGCCTCGTCATGACAGCTCAGGTCCAAGTATGCACCTTGTACACCAGCCCCAATAAATAATAACACGATTCAGAGGTAGAGACACATTCTATTTTTCACTCACGATCATCACCATGTTCACACACTCCATTTGATATACAGTGATCAGCTAAATTCAAGGGTGTCTATACTATAGATATTCCTGAAGAGAGCATTAGATCCAGATCAATTCGTCAGCCTAATTGGGCTGAACATTTCTGTCTTAAGGACAGAACAGTGGCGCCGTCTGTGGGAAACCTACCCACGACTCATCTTCAAAAAATCCAATTGATCAAGAATGGTGGTCCACACGAGAAGCAATAGCCAGCAAAACCCGTCGTTGGATCCGGTTTTGGAGGAAGTAAACCAACCCCAAAACCAACGAAACGTCAGAGTGGACCATGATAACGTCCATCTCAGTGAAGACGTCTCAGATACTGCTTCTACCCCTATGCGGCAGGAGAGGAATGAAGCAGGAGCTATGGTTCCAATAAGGAACAACCCCTCTTTGCCTCCTAGGGAGTTAGTAGGGAACTCAATTGATAGATCCCGAACACGGCTGACCCAGAACGCACTCACCGCAATTCTACAACGAATGACGGAGATGGAAAATCGCAACAACCTTCAACGGCAGCACGATCTCCAAACAGTGGGCGATGAAAATATTAGAGGGATCCGTGATCTAGAACATCGATTGAGGGGGATAATTGAACCCGGAAGAGACGAAAGAAGAGGCCACAATGGCAATGGCCAAGAAGGAAATCACGATCCATCTCAACATAATCGGATCCAAAGAACAGGACCTAACCCAACGCGTGTTGGAAATAACACGATGATAGAAGGACAAAACACAGTTCCATCGGCCACAAATAAGATCACCCAGATAGGAACTGACATTCAAAGGAACCAGGAAGAATTACATCCTGGTCAAAATACATAGGGTAAAGGAAGGCATGCCGAACCTGGTTTATATAGGAGGAGATATAGTCGAGGGCAATACAAAAACAGCCCCTTCACAAGTGAGATACTGAACACTCATTTCCCAAAAGATTTCGATTCAGCACGTTTGCCGAAATATGATGGAAGCCAAGATCCACAGGTTCATATAGACGCTTTTGATACAGATATGTATATCCGAGGGATATATGAGCCTCTTATATCTCGGATATTTGCCATCACCTTAACTGGGGCGGCACAGGCGTGGTTCTCAACCCTCCCTGCCAACTCAATCAGTTCCTTTGAAGAGTTCGGGCAGCGATTCCTCCTTAATTTTGCCACAAGCAAAAAGCACCCAAAATCCGAATTCGCACTCGGAAAAATACGCCAACATCCAGGAGAAACCCTCCAGAAATACCTCAATCGATTCAAAGATGCTGCCTTGCAGGTACCAAATTTACCAGAAAATGTCCACGTTCACCTTATTGTGGCTGGCTTGGACGGAGCTTCAAGATTGGCCAAATCAGTCTATAAAGATCCAGTGAAAACATTGGAAGAATTCAGAACCCGATCCAAGAAGTACCTTGAACTCGAACAAATGGAGATAGCAAACGCTCAACCAGAAGAAGGAAATGGAGTAAGCCCAAAAGGGAGAAACCCGGTTCCGAAATCAAGAGATCGGGTCCACATCAAGATAAAAGAAAACAGACCCCGAATACTCGATTCCTGAGATCGAGTTGGAAGGTATGACAAATATACACCATTGAACGCTCCGCGTTCTCAAATATGGAGGGAGTAGCCATGACGGAAATGAGAAATGTAGACAGACCCTGACCCATATTTTATAGAGGAGGGTTGGACAAATCCAAATACTGCGTTTCATGATGGGCCGGGTCACACAACAGATCAATGCTGGGATCTCCGAGATGCTGTTGAAAAATTCGTAAAAGATGACGGATTGCGACAATACGTAATCCGACACAGGGATCTAAAAATAACAAGAGAATGTTTGACAACAGGAAAAGAAACAGAAGCCCATTTCCTGAAAACAAGGGCAAAGAGAGCAAAATACCGGCAAATGGATCTACCCATAAGGAATTCCCGGAAGTAGCTTTTGAATGTAATGTAATCAGCGGGGCTCTTGGTGGAGGCGGCGACACGATGAATGCCAGACGGAAATATTTGAGGGAAGTCCTCTCCATTCGAGATCGCCCTGCTTTTAAGGAGAATCAAAACACGCCATACCCCCCTTTGTTATACTTCACAAAGGAGGACATGCAAGGAGTAATGTCGGGACATGTAGATGGTTTGGTTATTGCTGGAACCCTAGTTAATTGTCGGGTTAAAAAAATCTTTGTAGATGCAGGAAGTTGTGCTAACATTATATTATGGGATGCATTCAAAAAGATGAACCTTGATGAAGAAGATCTCAGGCCCTGTAAAACAATGCTGATAGCCTTTAACGGACAACACACTTCTCCGAAAAGTTATATAGACCTGAGATTAACACTAGGAACAAAACAAGCGTTCAAATAAGAAAGGGTTAGGTTCATAGTAGCTGATTTTTCGTCAGAATACAACATAATCCTGGGAAGACCAACTACACATCAATGGGACATGATGGTTTCTACTAAACATCAGAAGATCAAGATGGTAAGCAGCAAGAATGACGTAAGCGCGGTCCTGATTAAGGAAACCACTGAAGGACAAAAACCGATTTATTTTATCAGTAGGGCATTGCAAGGCGCTGAGCTCATATATCAAAGATTGGAAAAAGTAGCATATGCATTGCTAGTTACGGCCAGAGATTACGGCTCTACTTCCAAGGACTTCAGATCAAGGTTCGCAACAATCAACCAATTCGACAAGTGTTGCATAAACTGGACCTAGCTGGAAGAATGGTTAATTGGGCAATCGAACTCAGTGAGTATGATATAGTCTATGAAAGCCGAAAGGCTATCAAATCATAAGCCTTAGCCGACTTCGTGATGGACCTGACTCATTTGATAAATTAAAGCGGTACGCCAAGAACACAACCAAGTGATGAATGCCTGGAAGGTCTATGTTGATGGATAGAAGCAGAGCAAGTTGCCACTATCACTTCTGCAAGGGTGAAATTCTTTTTTGAGAAAAACATCATTTCGAGATTTGGAATACCAGCCGAAGTGATTACAGATAACGGATTACAATTCGTCGACAAAAGATTCCAACAATTGTTGAAGGACTTCCATATTATCCATCGTTTTGCTTCTGTGGAATACCCACAATCAAATGGGCAAGCTGAGGCAGCAAACAAAGTAATTATGGACGGCCTCAGGAAACGAATGGCAGACGCCAAGGGAAGTTGGGTTCAGCAACTACACTTTGTCCTTTGGGGATATAGAACGAGTACTCAAACATCATCAGTGGAAACCCCTTTCCGGCTAACATATGGCTGTGAGGCTATGATTCCAGTAGAAGTCGGCGAAACTTCTTGGAGACGAATGAATAACATAACACAAGGCGAACAGTAGAACAGTCAGTTGCTCACTATCGAGTTGGATCTCATAGAGGAAACTCGGGTGCTAGCTCATTGCCGAGACATGATGGCTAAACAACAAATGGAGGACAGGCACAACAAGAAGGTGCGACCAAGAACTTTCGAGGTTAACGATTTGGTGCTCAGAAGAGCAGATATCGGAAACCGGAATGCACGAGAAGGGAAATTGGCTGCAAATTGGGAAGGGCCATACCAGGTTCAACACAAACTGGGAAAAAGAGCTTATGTCCTGGAAACGATAGAAGGCAAGCCCATTAAGAGGACATGGAATGCGGACAAGTTAAAAATGTATTACAGCTGAAGACCTTTGCAATTTCTTAGATGAAATTATCCTCTATTACGGACTTTATTAAAAAGCCAAATATGCTGGCAATATTCATGTAATAGTCGAACTGATATGAATAAATGAGGAATTATTTCTTATAAAAGATTTGTTCTTATTCATTATTAGTATCGTACACAAACTAAGGTATAAGATGCAATCAGCTATAATGACCCTGATCAGGTCGAAATGCCCATTATTTTTGGATTCACAACCAAAAAGGAGGGGCAGGTACCATGATTGCCTTTACCTTGGACAACTTTATAAACAGTTACGTCCGAAATGACGAGCGTTTTATATGCAGGCTTAAATAACTAAGTCAAACAAATATGCGTCATGAATAATGGCAAAATCGAAATCTGTCTAAATGCTCTGACCTCGGCCAGGTCATATAAACCAAACTCATATAATGTGAGGGTCTTCGAAATACATCCGCCATAAAAACCTTGGCTAAAAATAACATGTTATAGAAAAGTGAAAACCGGAGAAAAGCCGGCAATATTCGTTACATATCAAAAAAGTCTCTTAAGGCCCTAAACAAATACTCAATTTTTTTTCAAGGAACAGACGGTGGACGAGTGCTAGCCTCCTCGCCTTTCTCCACCACGACCTTACCTCCACCCTCTGTTCGTGTAGCTGAGTCGCACGGCGGAGATTATGGAGGACAACCAATGATGGCACCTTTACTCACGTAGGCCTGAGGATGTATCCCGCGGGTATTAAATTGAAGATCTGGATTCACAATTTGCAGCTGGCTAAGAGCATCGTTGAAAGATCTCGTTATCGCCTTTTCCAGCTCACTTCGATAGGCTTGCGCAGTGGCTTCAGTCTCTTCCAATTTTGCTTCAACCCCTTCAAACAACAGCTTAAACTCTGTTAGGGATTTATGATTAAAATCATGCACAGGTTTGAGATCTTTATATTCCTTTTGAAGCTTAGCAAGGGCCTCCCTAGTCGTTGAAAGATCTTGCACCACCTTGTCCTTCCCCTCCTTCACCAAATTTAATTCGGCTGCAACCTTGGCTTTCTCTCCCTGACAAGCCGTCAAATCGTTGAAGGTACGGAGGTAGTCATTTTTCAAAGACAACAAAGGTCTCACCATAGTCGACATTTTCATATAACCTACCTCCATCTCCTCCAATTCCTTGATCTGCGTTGTAGTAAAAGGAGACGAGTTGAAAAAGATTTCAGGGGGCAGACAGTATCCCGAAGAGGGTTTGTTATCCCTGACTTCCAAAGAACATGCTTGGAAATCCCAGAAGATGGGGGAGGCATGATAGAGGTCGGAATCATTGGGGGAGCAATCGGGTTGCCTTTATCCGGCTTCCCCTTCGTCTTATCACCAACTACTTTTATCTTTTCAACAGAAGGCTTTTTGGATTGTTTGTCTGAAGCCTTCCGCTTTTTACTAGGGTGATCCACTGATTTCCCTACGGCACCCCGACTCAAAACTGATAACCAGCTGGGTTGATCATCATTTTTACCTTGCTGATCATCTTGAGCTTGACCTGCCATGTTGGTTACTGCATAACAAACGTTAATCACGGCCACAAAATATCATAACATGAAACAATTAATGATGCAAGGATAAACATACTCAATTCCACGTCAAGCTCTTCTTGTGATTCATAAATCAACGAGGCAACACTAGCCGGTTTACGAGATTGCAGGTAACTTCCTATGGCAATTGCCGTGTTGATATCAGAGGGACTCAACTCGGACTCGTTAAAGCGATAACTTGAAGGAGGAAATTGGAAATAATTAGACGACCAACATAGATGAAAATTTCCTTCTACATCCTCAATACCGCAGTTACTAAGGAACCACACATCTTTACCAGGATGTGCAGAAACTTTAAAAAACTGGTCTTTGAAATTTTTGAAAGACTGAGTATACACTCGAAACAACCTACGACCCGGAACACCACGGATAGTAACCCATCCCTTTCGTTCGGGTGGTTCACGGCCAGACCAACATGAAACAACTTGGAAAAATAAAAGAAGACACAAATAGAAGATGGTAGCGTCAGATATACACAAAAACGCTCAAATGCCTTAACGAAACCCCATCCATTGGGATGAAGTTGAGTGAGGGATATATGCAGGTGGTTAAGAACATCTATCTGAAACTCGGTTAAAGGAAATCGAACACCAAGTTGGGTTATTACGTCGCGGTAAAAGAAAAAAGAGCAAGAATCCCCTTCTGCTCCTCCGGAACAAATCGGTTCATCTCCCGCTGGGGGGGGCAAATGTCATAATTTTCTAATTGCCCAACGGGAAGGCTAGCCATGTCATCCAGACTCATCTCGGATGTTGTATTTAGCACTTCATACGTTACCCAAGGAAACCGAGACACTAGGCAAGTAGGGGGAGACTCAAAGCATGACTCGGTAGAACCCGACTCATCTATACCTTCTTCAGGAAAACATGCCATTAATACCTAAAAATGAAAAGAAAAAAACAAGAAGAGACGATCAGATGAGGATGGATATACCTGAATTAAAAGTGCTATCAGACGAATCACTAGAAGGCGATGATGATGACAAATCGAAAATCATAACTGGCTCATTGGCCAAACCAGATGGAGGGGCAGAACCCGGGATGCTCCCATGGCGGCAACTAGCCAGTGTTGATTCGGCTAAAGAATCACATCATTGTTCGATAAGCTTGGAGCTCAAATAAACGCAAGAATAACAAGGAACATCCTCGGAAGGAGGGGAAAACGACGGGAACCCTGAAGGATGGAACCAGATTAAACTGGGCTTCCAAACGAAGAAGCTTGGGGGAAAATGGTGGATGAAATACGGGGGTTGGAGGCTACACGACCCCTTTTCCGCGATCTTGAATCGCGATATCTGCGAAGCATGGCTTCCCATTTTTCCTCTTCGGTCCTGGGAATCCCCCAAAGCCAAAAGCGGGCACCAGAAGGAATGTTTTTCAACAAATCAGAATATATCTCATTCTTTTCTTTACAGCAGAAAATTGGAAAGGAAAGTCTTTTTATTTCCATTTACTTAAGAGAGTTAAAGACACTTGAAGGAAAAATACCACGAGTGGTAAAATGTCAGCAACTCTCCAAAAATAGAAAATGACGGTGAACAGAGAAGAATGAAGCAAGAATGACGCAAAATCACATATAAATGCAACTAAGGGAGACAGAGCACAGCACAGAAACAAGAAACAACAAAATGCAAAGGCAATAGAAATACCTGATGATGAAGGATTTGTGACTTGCAGCAAGATGAAGAACATAAACCACAAAGTATTGTGTAGGGAAGTGAATGAAGTGATAATCACAATGAAAAGAAATAGTAATGGACTGCAGGAAGACCAAAGAACAAGGCTATTGCGGTCATCTCACTCCCATTATGTCCATCGTACGTAACAATCGCCACAATCGCGAGTGGAGACTGCAGCGGTTTGGAATAGCAAAAGTTATAACCGCCCGATCACCTCAAATGGCAATGATTCGACGCATAAAATGATGTTATTCATAAATGTGCACGAAAAATGAGATTTCACAAGATAGCTGCAGCACGCAAAGGCATATGAGCAACGACGCATGGCCAAACATACAGTTGGCAAAGAACAAAAAACAAAGAACAGGCATATTCAAAACCGAGTTATAACCCAAGAAGCAATTCGGTTACAACAGGAAACCCGACAAATCTACATGTATTCTATCGAACTCGGGCACATGCATATCAGGATGAGATTTCAATTATTTTAATAAACTCGATTGGATAAAAAGACAAAGTGTATTTTCACCAGGTTAATACTTAACCCACTGATATAAGAGACGATCAGGTAGCGCGAGAAAAGAAAACTCGTACAAGTCCACACTAAAACCATCCAGGCAACCCGAATACACAGATAGCCTGGCTAAGGGGCAAATGTTATGGACCTGTACGAAAGGACGATATGATCGGCCCATTTAGACAAGCCGGCACACGGAAACTCGGGAACAGGAAACCCGGAGATAGTGAAACGGATCGCATTAAGGGCATGTAACGCATAATACGTTACCACCCGATAACGGCCGACCAGCTGTAATGACCGCCTCATCATGACAACTCAGGTCCATGTATATGCCTCGTACAGCAGCCCCTATAAATAAGAGGGCGATTCGGAGGTAAAGGCACATTCTAATTTCACTCACGATCATGACCATATCATGACCATATTCACACACTCTACTTGATACACAGTGATCAGTTAGATTCAAGGGTGTCTATATGTAACGCCCTCCCTTGTATGCATCCAAGAGAGTCGTTTGCTAAGCGGAATTAGAGTCGTTAACGTCACATGAGCTAACAAAGATTCTTTTACTAAGTACTAATCCGTAAGACGTTTCAATAATTCTTATAACTTCTGTTTGGACGATAAAAAATGTTTCAAGTGATTTAGAAAGAGCACGTTGAGGGCTTCGCGTGCATATAAAATAATAGTAAATCGGAGTTCGTTTGCTCATAAAAACACCACCCGTAAGGTGCACTGTAAAAATTTCAGCACATAAGTCTTTCAAAAATTCCTTTCACAAAGGTTTTCCAAAATAGCCGCTGTTCATCAAAGTTCAAGATAAAATAGAGATGATAAAGTCTACAGTCATCCAAGAGTACCAAAATATTAATCATTACAGTCATCCAATTAATCAAACAGCAACAGTGATAATCCATGCATCAGCAAGCAACAGCAAAACATCACTCCTTCAAATGCTTTTACGTCCTGCTGCCATTTTGGAAAAATAGCAGCCCCGAAGGGGTGAGAATAATCCCAGTAGTGTGGCAACAAAACTAGTAATATAACAGTATTAACTAGGCACAAAATCATAAACTGTCACTTCAACATATCCTTGTTCCTTTTTCCTTTTTCCTTTTCATCATATTCATATATATAGCGCATATAACGCCTTTCCTTTTCATCATATTCATATATTGCGTATATAACGCCTTTCCTTTGCGCTTTTAGCACCGTCGTGCGCGCACTTCACAGTGGAATCAAATATCCCTTGGCACCTGAGCTCCATGTGGATTCCAACTGTGGGCCTATGCGGACTGATGTCAAGTGTCCCATACCCCGGTACCTTGGGGATGCCTATATGATGCTTGCTCAAACACATGGTCCTGTACATAACTATTCTAAAAAGCAAGACCTATATGCTCTTGGTACATGCATGCCATGCTATGCTTTCACACACAAAACGTACAAAAATGCGGTATGATGTAAGGTGCATGCTTATATACCTTTCATATAGCCATCACGGCACATATACTTTTCATATGCGTTATGCTGCCACATAACGTCTTTACCTCATAATCATATAGCCATCACGGCACATTTTTGGCAGTTTCCTTTCATCATAATGGAACATAATACTTTTACGGAATATGGAGCATCATGTCACAATTTTATACCAGTAGTTAATAGTCACATTAGGTAATATCGCCTGACACTTACCTTGCGTGCCTTAAACAATACCAAACAGCAGCGAAGTATCTCACTTCTTAAGCGCACCTATATCAATTACAACCAATCATTTACAGCGGCGATTTACAGCAGAAACAGTGAGCATACAACAGTGTTTTACAGTGGAAAACAGTGAGCATACATCAGTGTTTTACAGCAGGAAAACAGTGAGCATACAGCAGCGTTTTACAGCAGAAAACAGTGACGTTTGTTCTTAAAACAGTGAACAGAAAACAGTGAGTTGTTCCTTAAAAACAGTGGGCAGAAACAGTGACGTTTTACTTAAAACAGTGGACAGAAACGGTGACGTTTTACAGCAGAAAAACAGTGGACAGAAACAGTGACGTTTTACAGCAGAAAAACAGCAGCACCTTACAGCAGAACAGTGAACGTTTTAAAACAGAGACAGTGACATCTTGGACCTCAAAACAGTGGCATAACAGTGGCAGAAACAGTGGCATTTGAACGTTAAAACAGTGACATAAACGGTGGCATTTGAACATCAAAACAGTGGCATAAGTAGTGTTATTTGTGCATCAAAACAGTGGCATGAATGGTGACATTTAATCATTAAAACAGTGACATTAGTGGTGATATTTGCACATCAAAAACAGTGGCAAAGTGAGTGGTTTTTGATCATTAAAACAGTGGCATGAATGATACATTTGAACATCCAAAATAGTGATATAAATCATGATTTTTAGACATTAAAACAGTGGCATAAATAGTGATTCTTGATCATCAAAACAGTGGCAAAATGGGAGTATTTAGACACCAATACAGTGGCATAAAGGGTAGTGTTTGGACATCAAGATGATGGTTATTTTATGCAGAAACAGTGGCTCATTAAGTACTAAAACAGTGAGTGTTTTTGGTGCAAAACAGTGACATATGTGGCATTAAAACAGTGAGCATTTTATGCAGAAACAGTGGCACATAATGGACTAAAACAGTGAGCATTTTATGCAGAAACAGTGGCACATAATGGACTAAAATAGTGAGCATTTTATGCAGAAACAGTGGCACATAATGGACTAAAACAGTGAGCATTTTATGCAGAAACAGTGGCATCAAAATGGTGATCTTGTGAAACCGAAACAGTGACATTTCTTAGCCTCAAAACAGTGGCACCTTCATAGGGAAACAGTGGCATATTTCTCCTCAAAACAGTGGCATATTCATACAAGAAAACAGTGGCATGAACTTAAACATAACCATGAGACTTTCATTCTATAACTCATGCATACAAGTCATCATAGAATAGCTCCATCCTTATACTTTAACCATGCTCAATCAAGAATCCAAAGCAAAACATATTCAAGGAGACATTCAAGCACACACATGATTACACACCATGAAAGAGGTCTAAGTTCAAGGCTTACCTCTTGTAGCACACACTTCTTGCTCACACACCACACCTTTCTAGCTCTACTTCACAACAAGTCCACACTTCCTAGGAGAAGATCTATGCGCATAAATGGTGAGGAGGACACCTTTGGACAGCTTCCAAGAGTGAGTAGTGAGGGAAAAAGAAGAAGAAGAGCTTGCACTTGCTTGGTGTAGGTCACGGTTTTGAGGGGTGAGGGAAGGTGAGTTAGCAAAGTCTTCTTGCTCCAAGGATGCTTGTAGGTTCGGCTAGGAGAGTGAGGGAATGAGGGAGGAAAGTTGGCTGCACTTGCACATGAGGCCATCACCTTACTTATGAGCATACTTAAAGGGAAAGTGAGGAGAGGTGACAATGATTAACCATCATGAAAATTCTGGTTGCTTGAAGAAGTGGGGCTGCACACTTGGGCTGAACAAGCAAAGGGTTGCTTCTAACATACACTATGCACATGCAAGGAGTGAGGAGAGGAGAGTTCAGATCTGAATAAGGTGCTGCCAAGTCAGAATTTTTCTGCACAAACAGCCAAGTCTTGCGCACATGGTGGAGTGGAGGGAAGGTGTCATCATAAGCACATGCTAGGAGGTTTCTCTAAGTCCACAAGCAAGACAACTTTGTGGCAGCCAAAAAAAATCTGAATTGATGCAGTCTTTGTGCGCATGTGATGAGGGAGATGCAGCCCCAAAGTCCTTCTTTGGTTGCATGAGGAAGCAAGGACAGATTTGGCTCATGATGGACTGCCAAAAGCATGCAAAAATCTGCACATTTCAGCCTCATGATGGAAGGTGTAAGGTGGTTCTCCAAGTCAACACTCAAAGGCAGATTTTGTGTCATAGAAAAATCTGATTCAAGCTCTCTACATGTGCGCCTAAATGAGGGAGAATGCAGCCCAAAATCATGCTAAATAGTACATGTGTCTTCCATGCAATGAAGTTGAAATCAAGTGATGCACAAGCAAAGTGATGTGACGGTCATACAAGAGGAAAATTGGCAGATTTTTCTAAGTATTTTCTACCTCTTGTGCGCATGAATGAGTGAGATGATACACCTAGCCATGTGAAGGTTCCTTGGTACACAAACATCCTTGTTGGACAAGACTTAGGGGAGATAAGGGTGGACACAACCTTGGGCTGAACTAGCTTGATCCAAAAGCCTCCTTGGGCCATTGGCCTACACATACAAAGAACCCAATCACACAAGTCCAATAGTGACAAGTCCACACACACTAGCCCACTTCCAAAGTCCAATAAACACTAAAGCCCTCTAACACACACTCAAATTACTCATATGAATTTAATAAATTTCACATGCCTACATATGCACCCTCCTATGATTTAATTTAAATACTTACCTTAGTCTCATCCAAAGATAAGGTCAAACAATTCGCAAGCCATCAAACATACACATGCATCTATCTCATTTTAACACCTATGTATTTTACTAATTATGTGGGATGTTACACTCTCCCCACCAAATAGGAATTTTGTCCGCAAAATAAACTTACTTAAGAGCTAAACAGTTCCGGATAGCGTTTCTGAATATCGTCCTCGCGCTCCCAAGTGGCTTCAGCTGCTGATCTGTTGTTCCATAATACTTTCACCAACGGAATCTCTTTAGAACGGAGTCGCTTGATGGATCTTTCAAGAATTTGGAACGGTTGTACTTGATACGTCAGATTTTCCTTTAGTTCCACTTCTTCCGGCTGTAACACGTGAGATGGATCAGAGAGATACCTCCGTAGCTGTGACACATGAAATACATTGTGAATTCCTGACAGATTGGGTGGTAAAGCCAACCGGTATGCAGACTCTCCAATCCGGTCCATAATCAGATATGGTCCTAACACGCAGAAAATGAGCTGATTTCGTTAAACGATCAACAATCACCCAGATAGAATCATATCCTTCTCTCGTCCGAGGAAGTCCAACTACAAAATCCATCGCGATACTGTCCCACTTCCATTCGGGAATCTCCAAAGGTTGAAGGAGTCCCGAAGGTTTCTGATGTTCGTACTTCACCTTCTGCCAAGTTAAGCACCGAGATACATACTCAGCAATATCACGCTTCATACCCGGCCACCAAAACGAGGTCTTCAAATCATGGTACATCTTCGTGGATCCAGGATGAACTGCATACTTACCCTTGTGGGCCTCCTGCAAAACTTCTTGCTTCAACTCTTCATTCGGCACAACTAACCGACCTTGAAATCTCCAACTATCATTTTCATCCTTTACAACATCTTGGTTGCCAACCAATTCGCGGACTAACTCTTCATCTTTCTGAGCTTCCTTAATTCGACTGATCAGTTCATTCTCCACCTTTATATTTTCCAATCTTATGCTATGCCCTCTCTCGTCTACAGATAAGTTCAAATCTCGAAAGGCCTCAAACAATTTCAGCTCTTCCATCATCAGAGTTGCAGTGTGCAGTGTCTTCCTACTCAGGGCGTCAGCTACCACGTTTGCCTTTCCTGGGTGGTATTTAAGTTCAAAATCATAGTCCTTCAGAAATTCCATCCACCGTCGTTGCCGCATATTCAGCTCCTTCTGATCGAACAAACACTTCAAACTCTTATGATCGCTGAACACGTCAAACTGCGAACCATACAAGTGGTGCCTCCAGATCTTAAGTGCGAACACTATAGCTGCTAACTCCAAATCGTGCGTAGGATAATTTTCTTCGTGAGACTTTAATTGTCGAGATGCATAAGCTACCGCCATACGATCCTGCATCAACACGCATCCAAGTCCTTTCAGCGACGCATCACAGTATACTTCGAACTTCCGGGTAGGATCTGGAATCGTGAGTACGGGAGCACTCGTTAATCTGCTCTTTAGTTCTATGAAACATTCTTCACAAGCTTCGGTCCACTCAAAAGGCTTATCCTTCCGAGTGAGACGTGTAAGAGGTTGCACTATCTGAGAGAAATTCTGGATAAACCTTCGATAATATCCAGCAAGACCTAAGAAACTTCTTACTTCGGTGACAGTCTTGGGTCGTTCCCAATTCATGACAGCTTCAACTTTGCTGGGGTCCACCGCGATACCTTCTGATGAAATGACATGGCCCAGAAACTGGACCTCCTTAAGCCAAAACTCGCACTTCGACCATTTCGCGTACAACTGCTTCTCCTTCAAGATTTGCAAGACAATCCTCAAATGTTCCGCATGCAGCTCTTCATTAGCTAAGTAAATCAGGATGTTGTCGATAAACACAATAACAAACTGATCAAGGAACGGGCGGAAGATGCGGTTCATGTAGTCCATGAATACCGCTGGAGCATTCGTAAGTCCGAATGGGATCACCTGATATTCGTAGTGCCCATAACGAGTCCTAAAAGCTATTTTCGGAATATCCTCCGGTTTGACCCGGATCTGATGGTATCCCGATCGTAAATCTATCTTGGAAAAGACTCTGGCTCCTCTCAGCTGGTCCATCAAATCATCGATCCTTGGTAGCGGATACTTATTCTTCACCGTAACTTTGTTCTGCTGACGGTAATCTACACACAGACGTAAACTTCCATCCTTCTTCTTAATCAAGCTGGCTGGAGCACCCCATGGGGAGGTACTCGGTCTGATGAATTCCTTTGCCAAAAGTTCTTCTATCTGCTTCTTCAACTCTCGCAGTTCCAACGGCGTCATACGATACGGGGCAATGGAGATTGGTCCAACTCCAGGAACAAGTTCGAAAGAAAATTCTATTTCCCTATGAGGAGGCAATCGAGGTATTTCATCCGAGAATACCTCCTCGAATTCTCTAACTACAGGTACATTCTGAATTTGATTGTCAACCGAGGTCTCAGCCTCGATCGACAAAAGATACCCTGCTGCTCCCTTGCGGAGCTCTTTTCTAACTTGCAATAAAGAAATGAGAGAGAAAGGTTGAAAATTACCATCTTTCGCATCCAGTGCGAACACCCGTGCTTGCGTAGGCTGCGGATTAGCGTTCCGGGGGCATTCGTAAGCGAAATGTCCTTGCTGGCCACATCTGAAACATGCATTGTTGTTCTTGCGACAAACTCCAAAGTGATTCTTTCCACATGTAGCACAAACAGTCGCACCCTGCCGTCCAGTTGACGATTGACCAACAGTATTGCTCCTCTTAAGATTTCCAGGCCGCGCCTGCAACTGCGGACCTCTGCCTCGACCCCTACCAGGTGTCGTCCTGAAGAACCTGCCTGAGTGATAGCAGTTCCGTGTGCTTCATTCTTCTCATTGCTTTAGGAAAATACTTATCCAAAAATACTTGTCTGAATACGGCCCACGTCAGCTCGACGTCCTGAGCTCTCAGCAGAGCCCTCGCACCAGTCCACCATGTCAAAGCTTCTCCCATTAGCTGGTACGACGCGTAATCGTTCTTCTGCGCTTCCGGGCATGCCATGCGTTCGAAAATGTGCTCGATCATTTGCAGCCACTTCGCTGCAGCCTCGGGGTTGTCTTCACCCTCAAAGGTAGGTGGTTGGAAGTTGCGGAAGTCTTTCAACCTCCGGCGGGCAATTTCTTCTGCATTGTCATGCAGTGGGGGTGGGTTCTGATTCTGTTGCCTAAGGTCGCGCCATTCTTGGCTCATATTCTGAATAAACGTTGCCAGTCCCCCAATGTTAGTGATAAGATCCCCTTCCGCATCGCCAGACCTTCCCCGAGTTGAACCGCGACCACCTGCCATGATTCTGCATTCACAATATCCTGAGATGAGTTGATCAGGCTCACCGCAAGTTATTCATGGCAGCAGTCCCAAGTAGGCACTCGAGTTCAATTCGGACAAGTTAGCTATGCATCCGTGTCTTATCACAGAACGGTCTAAACAATCTAACTACCCTAGCTAATATATACTTAACTATAGCACATTTAGACAGTCAATCAGCAGATAAGCACAATCAGCAATCAATACAATCAATCACAAGCAAATCCATGGACCAAACTGCTCTGATACCAATTAGTGTAACGCCCTCCCTTGTATGCATCCAAGAGAGTCGTTTGCTAAGCGGAATTAGAGTCGTTAACGTCACATGAGCTAACAAAGATTCTTTTACTAAGTACTAATCCGTAAGACGTTTCAATAATTCTTATAACTTCTGTTTGGACGATAAAAAATGTTTCAAGTGATTTAGAAAGAGCACGTTGAGGGCTTCGCGTGCATATAAAATAATAGTAAATCGGAGTTCGTTTGCTCATAAAAACACCACCCGTAAGGTGCACTGTAAAAATTTCAGCACATAAGTCTTTCAAAAATTCCTTTCACAAAGGTTTTCCAAAATAGCCGCTGTTCATCAAAGTTCAAGATAAAATAGAGATGATAAAGTCTACAGTCATCCAAGAGTACCAAAATATTAATCATTACAGTCATCCAATTAATCAAACAGCAACAGTGATAATCCATGCATCAGCAAGCAACAGCAAAACATCACTCCTTCAAATGCTTTTACGTCCTCCTGCCATTTTGGAAAAATAGCAGCCCCGAAGGGGTGAGAATAATCCCAGTAGTGTGGCAACAAAACCAGTAATATAACAGTATTAACTAGGCACAAAATCATAAACAGTCACTTCAACATATCCTTGTTCCTTTTTCCTTTTTCCTTTTCATCATATTCATATATATAGCGCATATAACGCCTTTCCTTTTCATCATATTCATATATTGCGTATATAACGCCTTTCCTTTGTGCTTTTAGCACCGTCGTGCGCGCACTTCACAGTGGAATCAAATATCCCTTGGCACCTGAGCTCCATGTGGATTCCAACTGTGGGCCTATGCGGACTGATGCCAAGTGTCCCATACCCCGGTACCTTGGGGATGCCTATATGATGCTTGCTCAAACACATGGTCCTGTACATAACTATTCTAAAAAGCAAGACCTATATGCTCTTGGTACATGCATGCCATGCTATGCTTTCACACACAAAACGTACAAAAATGCGGTATGATGTAAGGTGCATGCTTATATACCTTTCATATAGCCATCACGGCACATATACTTTTCATATGCGTTATGCTGCCACATAACGTCTTTACCTCATAATCATATAGCCATCACGGCACATTTTTGGCAATTTCATTTCATCATAATGGAACATAATACTTTTACGGAATATGGAGCATCATGTCACAATTTTATACCAGTAGTTAATAGTCACATTAGGTAATATCGCCTGACACTTACCTTGCGTGCCTTAAACAATACCAAACAGCAGCGAAGTATCTCACTTCTTAAGCGCACCTAAATCAATTACAACCAATCATTTACAGCGGCGATTTACAGCAGAAACAGTGAGCATACAACAGTGTTTTACAGTGGAAAACAGTGAGCATACAGCAGTGTTTTACAGCAGGAAAACAGTGAGCATACAGCAGCGTTTTACAGCAGAAAATAGTGACGTTTGTTCTTAAAACAGTGAACAGAAAACAGTGAGTTGTTCCTTAAAAATAGTGGGCAGAAACAGTGACGTTTTACTTAAAACAGTGGACAGAAACGGTGACGTTTTATAGCAGAAAAACAGTGGACAGAAACAGTGACGTTTTACAGCAGAAAAACAGCAGCACCTTACAGCAGAACAGTGAACGTTTTAAAACAGAGACAGTGACATCTTGGACCTCAAAACAGTGGCAGAACAGTGGCATTAGACAGTGGCAGAAACAGTGGCATTTGAACGTTAAAACAGTGACATAAACAGTGGCATTTGAACATCAAAACAGTGGCATAAGTAGTGTTATTTGTGCATCAAAACAGTGGCATGAATGGTGACATTTAATCATTAAAACAGTGACATTAGTGGTGATATTTGCACATCAAAAACAGTGGCAAAGTGAGTGGTTTTTGAACATTAAAATAGTGGCATGAATGATACATTTGAACATCCAAAACAGTGATATAAATCATGATTTTTAGACATTAAAACAGTGGCATAAATAGTGATTCTTGATCATCAAAACAGTGGCAAAATGGGAGTATTTAGACACCAATACAGTGGCATAAAGGGTAGTGTTTGGACATCAAGATGATGGTTATTTTATGCAGAAACAGTGGCTCATTAAGTACTAAAACAATGAGTGTTTTTGGTGCAAAACAGTGACATATGTGGCATTAAAACAGTGAGCATTTTATGCAGAAACAGTGGCACATAATGGACTAAAACAGTGAGCATTTTATGCAGAAACAGTGGCACATAATGGACTAAAACAGTGAGCATTTTATGCAGAAACAGTGGCACATAATGGACTAAAACAGTGAGCATTTTATGCAGAAACAGTGGCATCAAAATGGTGATCTTGTGAAACCGAAACAGTGACATTTCTTAGCCTCAAAACAGTGGCACCTTCATAGGGAAACAGTGGCATATTTCTCCTCAAAACAGTGGCATATTCATACAAGAAAACAGTGGCATGAACTTAAACATAACCATGAGACTTTCATTCTATAACTCATGCATACAAGTCATCATAGAATAGCTCCATCCTTATACTTTAACCATGCTCAATCAAGAATCCAAAGCAAAACATATTCAAGGAGACATTCAAGCACACACATGATTACACACCATGAAAGAGGTCTAAGTTCAAGGCTTACCTCTTGTAGCACACACTTCTTGCTCACACACCACACCTTTCTAGCTCTACTTCACAACAAGTCCACACTTCCTAGGAGAAGATCTATGCGCATAAATGGTGAGGAGGACACCTTTGGACAGCTTCCAAGAGTGAGTAGTGAGGGAAAAAGAAGAAGAAGAGCTTGCACTTGCTTGGTGTAGGTCACGGTTTTGAGGGGTGAGGGAAGGTGAGTTAGCAAAGTCTTCTTGCTCCAAGGATGCTTGTAGGTTCGGCTAGGAGAGTGAGGGAATGAGGGAGGAAAGTTGGCTGCACTTGCACATGAGGCCAGCCCTTCCTTGTGCGCATACTTAAAGGGAAAGTGAGGAGAGGTGACAATGATTAACCATCATGAAAATTCTGGTTGCTTGAAGAAGTGGGGCTGCACACTTGGGCTGAACAAGCAAAGGGTTGCTTCTAACATACACTATGCACATGCAAGGAGTGAGGAGAGGAGAGTTCAGATCTGAATAAGGTGCTGCCAAGTCAGAATTTTTCTGCACAAACAGCCAAGTCTTGCGCACATGGTGGAGTGGAGGGAAGGTGTCATCATAAGCACATGCTAGGAGGTTTCTCTAAGTCCACAAGCAAGACAGCTTTGTGGCAGCCAAAAAAAATCTGAATTGATGCAGTCTTTGTGCGCATGTGATGAGGGAGATGCAGCCCCAAAGTCCTTCTTTGGTTGCATGAGGAAGCAAGGACAGATTTGGCTCATGATGGATTGCCAAAAGCATGCAAAAATCTGCACATTTCAGCCTCATGATGGAAGGTGTAAGGTGGTTCTCCAAGTCAACCCTCAAAGGCAGATTTTGTGTCATAGAAAAATCTGATTCAAGCTCTCTACATGTGCGCCTAAATGAGGGAGAATGCAGCCCAAAATCATGCTAAATAGTACATGTGTCTTCCATGCAATGAAGTTGAAATCAAGTGATGCACAAGCAAAGTGATGTGGCGGTCATACAAGAGGAAAATTGGCAGATTTTTCTAAGTATTTTCTACCTCTTGTGCGCATGAATGAGTGAGATGATACACCTAGCCATGTGAAGGTTCCTTGGTACACAAACATCCTTGTTGGACAAGACTTAGGGGAGATAAGGGTGGACACAACCTTGGGCTGAACTAGCTTGATCCAAAAGCCTCCTTGGGCCATTGGCCTACACATACAAAGAACCCAATCACACAAGTCCAATAGTGACAAGTCCACACACACTAGCCCACTTCCAAAGTCCAATAAACACTAAAGCCCTCTAACACACACTCAAATTACTCATATGAATTTAATAAATTTCACATGCCTACATATGCACCCTCCTATGATTTAATTTAAATACTTACCTTAGTCTCATCCAAAGATAAGGTCAAACAATTCGCAAGCCATCAAACATACACATGCATCTATCTCATTTTAACACCTATGTATTTTACTAATTATGTGGGATGTTACACTATACAATAGATATTCCTGAACAGAGCATTACGATCCAGATTAATTCGTCAGCCTAATCGGGCTGAACATTTCTGTCTTAAGGACATAACAGTAACAAACCCTAACAACCTTAAAATCATTCTTCTTCGAATCAAAACCGAAGCCGAAGAGAGTGGCGGGATACGTGGATTTCGATTTCGGGAGATTAAGTTCTTTCCCTATCAGAGGGTTCAAAAGGACGATATCATGGGTGTAATAGTCATAGAGGCAAACAACGTCGTTTACAACGCCGACAAAGTCGATTCTTTTTTTAACTGGAACGGAATATTCAACGATTCTGCGAAAGGAAGAGGAGTAGATAAAATACTGCTCTTAATTATATGAGGGAAAGACATAGCGGAAAAGGAGGAGAGGAGTGGTAGGGTTAATGAGAGAGCGTTGAAGGTGTGAGGATATGAAGCTGTGGCTATTTATCATAGCGTTCCATGCATTTTCCAATGCTTTTTAGTGGTAAGCGGTGGACGATTTCGTGCCTAGGGCTTCTGGAAGGAAATCGAACATTGTGATTGTGATGATGCTCCACGAATGTTTAGGTTGGTAGGGAGACCTAGTTATAAAAAAGTGATGCCACTCTTGGGCCAACAGTCAAAGCCCACTTGGATGAGCGTTTAAATAAAGGAATGATATTTTTTTTTAAGATTTAAAGTTATTTTATGAGTTTGGTAGTTGTCATTTTAAATGACATAAGTTATGTTATTTTAGGAGAGAGATAGACACAGAAAAGTGGAAATCATGGGAGAGAGAAAGTGGGTGATTTTTTTTTATTTTAAGATTTAAATATTTTTTTTGTGTCTATCTCTCTTTTAAAATGACATAACTTTATATCATTTAAAATGATAAACACTTTTTCCTTATTTTATATTGGGAAAGGAAGAGGTTATACCTACTCAGGGTGTAAATAGGTTAGGTCAGCTTACAGGGACCTACGGTCTCACCTATATTAAACCAGACTTGGCAATAGTCATATAAAACATATTTAGCCTTTTAAAAAAATCTATTTAGAAAGGAGGCCTTAGGATTTTTGTATATGTCGGCCTATAAGCCTACAGGCCTACCTATATGATATTATTTATTTTAAATAAAATTATTATTTTAATAATTTTGAATAATAAAATAATAATATTATATTTATTGAATATTTAAAGGCATAAACAGGCTAACAGGCCTAGATTAAGGCTTTTATTTTTAAAAACAGGTCAGACCAGACTTATAATCTGGGCCTACACAGGCCAATCATAAAGATTTTTACACATGCATGACCTATTTAAGTCAAAGCCTAGCCTAGCCTATTTACACCCTATACTTACTACTAAATTTTTTTTACAACTCTTGCTACTAAACTATTCAATGTTAATTTTCGCCAATCTAATGATTATAATTTATTGGATATACACTTATTAATTAATTATTAATTTTTAATAAATTATAAACATTAGATTGATGAAAATCAACAGTGATTAGTTTCGTAGTAAGAGTTATAAAACTTTTAAGTAGTAAGTATAACCGCCCTCATTGGGAAAATTATTTTTGTTTTTGTTACATAAATATTTTGTCCATCACGCTCACATAAAAGTGAGTGGATTTCATCAAATTAGTCTCTCTCTCACTTTTATGTGCACTTCGTAGACAAAATATTTCTACAATAAAAGCATAAAAGTTAAACCCTTATATATTTAGATGGAAGAGAAAAATGTTTGTCATTTTTACATCCTCACATCATGATCTAGTTTCTTTTTCAAACACAAAGGATGTAAAAATGACAAACATTTTTCTCTTCCATCTAAATATATAAGGGTTTAACTTTTATGCTTTTATTGTAGAAATATTTTGTCTACGAAGTGCACATAAAAGTGAGAGAGAGACAAATTTGATGAAATCCACTCACTTTTATGTGAGCGTGACGGACAAAATATTTATGTAACAAAAACAAAAATAGTTTTCCCAATGAGGGCAGTTATACTTACTACTTAAAAGTTTTATAACTCTTACTACGAAACTAATCACTATTGATTTTCATCAATCTATTGGTTATAATTGTCCAACTTCAAATGGCGATAACCGGAGCAAACGAGCTCGGAACCAAGCATGTGATAGCTTTCTAAAAAGGTAAATAAGTAAGAAAGAAAGATAGCAAGATATGAAGGACTGGATTTCTATGGTGCGTCCGCAGAAATTCAGAGACCGAACCCTGTTCGGATAGGTAGAAAACGTAAAATTGTGAAGTTGGCTAAGTGGGTTTATGGGAACCCCTTAGTGTCTTAAAATAAGTAAAGTAAGCTATATAAATAGTTTACATAAGTCTTCCGCAAGTGTTTACAGTTATGGTCACAACTTTTAATTATTACGCTTTTTACGATTTTAAATGCCTGCGTAATAATCGGAAAAAGTTTATTCACATTTTTATAAATGAATTGATTTGATTGTAACTGCGCTTAATATCATAATCAATGTTAACAATACCGGTACGTAACGGGCTGTTACATTTTATGGTATCAGAGCAGTTTTGTTAGGGAACTCTGATAATTTATAGATGTGTTATGTGTTGCATAGTTGCATGTAGATTCTTATCGATTACTGTATATGTGAATCCTTAGTGTGGGTCTGATCAGCCCATTCCTTTGTGTTACATGTGTGGTCATCGTAAGAAGCCTGCGTGGCAACCTTGGAGTACCGAATGTGAGTCTTTAGCCTGATGTTGTGGCTGCAGTGTTAACTGCTCCATGGACAAGAGACGACAGTAAGTAAAATATGAATATTAGAAGACTTAAGGAAAACAGACTTAAATATTTTGTCTAACTGTTGATGAAAGTTAAAAGAAAATTGTATTATAAGTAAAAGTTGTAAACAAATCTATGATATGTACGGTAGTGGCAGAGGCAAGCCTTGTAGTACTGTGAATAATAAATATATAATTGATATGAGTTGTAATGTGAAGATAGTATCGGTAAAGAAATTATGTACAAGTGGACTTCATTAAGGCGAGTGACTTAGAACCTGAGGGATTATTGAGAAATGAGAACAGATATGCGTAGGTATGAGTTAAATATGTTATGTTTGATTAGAAGTTATGAGACCGGGACAGGTGGTGTAACAGCCCGTGTTAACCCGGATTGTTAACACGCTATCGTATTAAGCCACGCTTAATTAAAATGCGGAATAACTTTTTCTTTAATTCAATTATGACGTCATTAAACTTAACCAACTTGTTTACTTAATCAATTTCATAAAATACTGCCTGTATGTAAATTGCAAGACAACTAACTGAATACCTCGTACATATATATAAGGTGAGTATCTAAAGCCACAGGTCTACACAAGTAGCCTGGGTCAAAATCCTGATACTTTAATTACAACATTAACATAAAAAGACGATAACAATCATGTGGCATGGACAAACCCCATGCTCACCAAATAAGGCAACAATGCCCACAAATAGTCTCAACATAAACTTAACATAATAAAGCAGTAAACATAACATCAGTCAATCCAGCAGAACAGCATATCAATATCAACTCAGCTCTGGCCTCCTGCCACCTGAGCCCTCAACATTACCTGACCCTGAAATAAGCATTCCCCAAACGTGGGGTGAGATCTCTAACAAGAAATCTCAGTAAGACAAGGGGTCCTCAAGGAGTCTCCACCCCAAGCTCACTTACATGTGTAATATAAGTTCTAAAAACAGTATTACAGTATAAGTTCTAAAATCATGCGATGCAGCAATTAATCATGTCATGTGTGCTTTCAAATCTACTGGCCAGAGAAATGTAGGAATACGTCTATGCCTACATGAGTACATGGATACTACCTGCACCTCACCCACATGCTTCTCCATCTTGTATGTACTACATACTCAGGATTGCCGTCTAGGTGGACACCACATGCATATCATAATAGCTCATTACATATAAACAGCTCAACAGCATTTCAAAATAATCAAAGCATGTAACACAGCATGCATAAACCCATCCCCATGGGACATGGTGGAACATCAAAATGGCTAAACCGAGGACACGAAAGCTTACCTTGCAAGCTAGCTATCCAAGCCAAGAGTCCGCACAAACTCAAAGTCCAAACACAGCAGAATCACAATCTGTTTTAGACCAATAATTATATCAATATTAATATTCTAATATTTACAATGTTAAACTAGACATCTTGAGGTTTCCAACGATATACTTTATGCCTCAATCGGAGTTGTATAACTCCGGTTATGATTTTCGCAAAGTGACTGCTGCCAACTGAATTTCCAGCAACCAAGACGCGACTTTAAAGTAACACTGAGATCAAACCACTTTTCCAATGGCTACGAAATTTTACAGGGTTATAGCCTTATGTGTTAGCTACACATAGGTCCAAACGGCACTCGATTTGGAGCTCTGTAGCTCAAGATATCGAATTTTTATCGAAACAGGTTCGTTGCTGTCCCCATATCCGGATATGGATATCCGGATATCTGCCCGACAATATCCGGATATCTCACGACAGAATGCATTTTCTGCATTTCGTGAATATCCAATCCATAGGTTCAACTTTTTAACCGATTAAAGGCACTTAAACATGCATTTCTAGGTGTGTTTAACCTACCCCACCCTTAAGTTATTAACTTAGCTCAATACATGCATCAAGGTTCCATTTTTAAGCATTTAAACCCATGATCATAGTTGGTATAACTTACCAAAGCTCAAAACAGAGGCAAGTTGTGCTCTTGGAGCTCTCCCAAGGTTCCTCAAACTCAGCCTAAGTAGGAGCACGAAAATGGCACTTCAAGATGGGTTCTTGCACCACAAGAAGGCACTTTGAAGCTCACAATGACTACCACAAGGTAGCCATCACTAAAGCTTCAAGCTCATGCTCACTAACCTCACACACACAGCCCTCTCAACTCAGAAAACAAGGCTCACCACACACAACCAAAGTGCATAGAAGAAGGAGGGTGAAGAATCAAAGCCAAAGGTGCCAACTTTGATCAAAGAAGAGAGAAAACCAATAAAACAGTGTTTTCCCCCACAAGAAAACCACCCCACACCCTGCAGCCCCTCACTTTCACGTTCTGAATAGTAAACCTAGGGTTGTGTGCCTTAGTGTGCCTATTTATAGGCACATGGCCACTAATCGCGCAGTATTAGCCTTAATCGCAAAGTAAAAGATCTTGATCTCAAACTTTGGAATCTAGACCTACACATTTTTCTAAGATTTGTCATATTTTTATTTTATTTTTCGGAGCACCTTTCCGGTACGCGCTTTTCCATAGCCAGTATCAGTTCTGGCATCAGATTACGTCATTTTGACTTGAAACTTGTTTTACAAGTCCTACATAATATTCTAGTAATTATCATGCATTCGTTATAATTTTTCGGGATACTTTTCCGGTACGCATTTATACCGAGTAGCAGAACCGGTATCTGCGCTTTTCTTCCGAAAAGCGACTTTAAGCATTTTTACTCACTCAATATAATTATCTAAGCCCAATATTAATTATTAGGGTCAATTATGGAATTATTTCCTAATTATCATAATTAATTTACTAATTACCTTAATTAACGGTGCGGGTTCTTACAGGTGGTGCACACTTGAATGAATTGGGATGGTTCATGTAGAGAAATAAATAGAATATTTGATGATTAATCCTATGGGGTTTAACCACTTGAAAGTATTATGCTAGTGAAGTGTCCATTTTTCCAGATCTATCAATCTACGGACGTTTCAAGCAGTGGGTCTTTGATCTCATCATAAAAATCGGATCTTTTTGGCCACACGAGCCTCCTTTGATCATATCTAATTTTTTGGTTGTTGTTTGGGACGTTCAGAGACCTCTACTTGTCATAAAAAGTTTTCTGATCTTCTCTTCATCCTCTTTCTGGATCTGTACTCACCCCTTTGATCGGAGTATGGCCTATTCACAAAGGAGTTCTTTTACAAAGTTTTCTGATGGTGCATCTTCTAGACCTAAGAGAGATGATCGATGGTGTTCTTATTGTAAAAGAACAGGTCATATTAAGGATCTATGCTTTCGTCTTCATGGAAAGCAAACTGTCTTAGAAAAGATGGCAAAGATGCGTGGTCAAGCGCATTTTACTTCTTCTGAAATAACTCCTGCACCTAATAAGACCCAACCTACATTTCATCCAGATGAGTTGGAACGGCTCCGAGCCATTCTTGATTCTCTAAGTAAGCCATCTGATACTAGTTCTTTGACTATGACTAGTATGAGCTCCAAAACTTATTCTTTCCTTTCTCCAAGTAATGATTTTAAACATTCTTGGGTTGTTGATTCTGGTGCTACTGATCATATGGCTTGTTGTGCTGACTCCTTTACTTCTTATCATCCTACCATTGGAACTCATACAATAGCCGTAGTTGATGGCTCACATACATCAGTTGCGGGTTCTGGTGACATAAACTTACATCAGTCCTTACATCTTAAAGATGTTCTTCATGTTCGTAAACTCTCCACGAATCTTCTTTCTATTCATAAAATCACAAAAGATTTGAATTGTACTGTAACCTTATTCCCTACACATTGTGTTTTTCAGGATCTTGCCATGGGGAAGACGATTGGTAGTGCTAAAGAGCAAGGTGGGCTGTACTATCTGGTCTCACAATCTCCCGCAAATAAAGTGACCGATCACATCTTGCTGTCACATAGCCAGTCAACTGCTGATTCTCTGATTTGGCTTCATCATAAGCGCTTGGGACATCCTCCATTTAGTTTACTCAAGTCTTTATTTCCGTCATTATTTTTGTCTAAATCTGTTGAGTCTTTTCATTGTGATGTTTGTGAGTTTTCTAAACATCATCGTGTGTCTTTTCCTTCTAGTAATACTAAAAGTGTTGAACCTTTTGATCTTATTCATTATGATGTTTTGGGTCCTTCTAAGGTCTCTCGTTCTTCTGGTAATAAATGGTTTGTTTCTTTTATTGATGATTGCACTCGTATGACTTGGGTTCACTTAATGCGTGAAAAATCTGAGGTACCACAACTGTTCTTTCAATTTTATAAAATGATTGAGACTTAATTTGGTAAAAAAAATCAAAAGACTAAGGACATATAATGGTACTGAATATGTTAATCACTCTTTTTCCCAATTTATACAAAATCACGGTATGATTCATGAACTTACTTGTGTAGACACCCCTCAACAAAATGGGGTTGCTGAAAGAAAGAATCGTCACCTCTTTGAAGTTGCTCGTGCCTTACTGTTTCAAACACATGTACCGAAAAACTATTGGTGAGATGCCATTCTTACTGCGGCATTCTTGATCAATCGTCTACCCACTCGGGTTCTCGATAATGTAAGTCCTACTAACTCCATGACTTCCTTTTTTTCCTTCCGTTCCCACTTTACAAAGCCTTCCTCCTCGAGTGTTTGGATGTGTTGTCTTTGTTCATATTCATAAACAGCATCGCAGTAAGTTGGATCCTAGGGCTCTTAAATGTGTCTTCCTTGGATATGCTTCTAATAAGAAAGGCTACAAGTGTTATCACCCTAGTAGTCGAAAATTGTTTGTTTCTATGGATGTTACATTTCAGGAATCTGAGTCCTTTTTCCAAGGTCCTCATCTTCAGGGGGAGAATATTTCACAAGAAGACTCATCACCTTCCTTCTTTGAATTTGAATCTTCAGTGTCTACTCCTTCACCTGTGTCAGTGTTTCTTCCTATTGTTCCTGTCCCTAATGTGTCTATGTTTGATCCTCTTGTGACTGATTCTCCTATGACTGATACATCAAGTACACCAGATATACGGAAGATTATGACACAGCCCACATTGCCTCAGCAGCAACCTCGATCGTCTGAACCTCTAGTAAGTCCTGAATCTCATATTTCTGATCATGATACCTCTGATGAGTTACTCATTAATGTTGATTCTAATGATTTGCCCATTGCTCTTAGAAAAGGAAAAAGATCTTGTCACAAGAAAACTTGTCCCTCTTGTACTCAATATCCTATCTCCCACTTTGTTTTTTCTGCTAATCTTTCTGTGCAGCACAAAAGTTTTGTTTCAGCACTAGATTCTATTGCAATCCCAAAATCAGTACATGAAGCCTTGCAAGATGGGAATTGGGCTCAAGCCATGCAAGAGGAGATGAACGCGTTGGAGAAAAATAAAACATGGGAGGTTATTGATAGACCCAACAGAAAGAAAGCAGTAGGGTGCAGATGGGTTTATGTCCTAAAATATAATTCTGATGGAACTCTTGAAAGATACAAGGCTCGATTAGTGGCCAAAGGTTACACTCAAACCTATGGCATTGATTACGAAGAAACCTTTGCTCCAGTTGCAAAGATGAATACGGTGAGAGTATTATTATCCCTTGCTGCCCATTCCAATTGGGATATAAATCAATTTGATGTGAAAAATGCTTTCCTCAATTGTGAGTTAGAAGAAGAAGTCTACATGGAAATCCCACCTGGTTTTGATTCTGTAAAGGGAGAAAATAAAGTTTGTAGATTAAAAAAGGCCTTGTATGGATTGAAGCAGTCACCTCGTGCCTGGTTTGGAAGGTTTACTAAGGTTATGATGACCTTAGGATACAGACAGAGTCAAGGAGATCACACCCTTTTCTTCAAACACTCCCATAATGGGAAGCTTACTGTGCTCCTTGTATATGTTGATGATATTATTATCACAGGTGATGATTCTGTGGAGAAACAGATTCTGCAAACACGGCTTGCCTCTGAGTTTGAAATCAAAGACCTTGGAAAACTGAGATATTTCCTAGGGATAGAAGTAGCTCATTCAAAGAAAGGAATTTTCATTAGCCAAAGGAAATATGTTCTTGATCTTCTTAAAGAAGCAGGAAAACTTGGGTGTAAACCCTCTAATACTCCTATTGAGCAGAATCACAAGATAGGCTATGAAGAAGAGAGTCCTCCAGTTGATAAAGGACAATATCAACGGTTAGTTGGGAAATTGATCTATCTGGCTCATACTAGACCAGACCTGGCTTATGCCGTTAGTGTTGTTAGTCAGTTTATGCACGATCCAAAAGAGAAACACATGCAGACAGTAGAGAGAATTCTTCAGTATCTTACAGCTACTCCTGGTAAAGGATCATTGTTCCGACGGGATGACAATCTATCTTTAGAAGTCTATACTGATGCTGATTATGCTGGATCTGTGACTGACCGTCGTTCTACTACTAGTTATTGCATGTTTCTTTGCGGTAACTTGGTGACATGGAGAAGTAAGAAACAAGATGTGGTTGCCAGATCAAGTGCAGAAGCTGAATTTCGAGCTATGGCCAAAGGCATTTGTGAGTTACTGTGGCTCAAAATTGTACTTGATGATCTCAAAATAAAATGTGAGGACATATGAAACAGCTATGTGATAATAAGTTCGCCATTTGTATAGCTCACAATCCAGTTCAACATGATCAGACTAAACATATTGAGGTCGACCGTCATTTTATCAAAGAAAAACTTGATAGTGGACTAATTAACACTCCATACATTCCCACTGGGCGCCAATTAGCTGATCTATTGACAAAGGGACTTCCTTCAGAAAGATTTCAAAAACTTACTAGCAAGCTAGGAATGATAAATATCTATTCCTCAGCTTGAGGGGGAGTATTGTAAATATTAGGGTTTATTTATTTGTTGAAAATATTAGAAATTAGTTTTTCTTATTTTATATTTTTAATTATTTAGAATCCTCTAGAAGGATCTAGATTTTTCTAGTTTTTACTTTTATTATTTTTGGGCTTGGCCTATTAGACCTTTCTGTACTCTATAAATAGAGTACTCTTGTACAATTTTATTCATAATTCAATAATATTTCAAATACCTTTTTCAAGTGTAAGGGATATTCTACAACCACCAAGGGTGGAAGTGATCAGGAAAAATTGATGGGTTGCTATACAGGATTGATTATATGTTATATGAGCCGTAGCAGGCAATGGATTAGAACGGTGGCATGATTTTCTGGGTTATCGTTGTATAACAACAAGGTGAGATGATATGATTAGAGAATGAGCTAAGGTACATCCTAATGTGAAACCATGTGGTTAGTGTGTGAACTAAGTTGCAATAAAGTGTGAAATTAAGTGGTTAGTGAAATAATTGATGTATAAAATGTGCATAGAGTATGAAATTATGTGTTTAGTAAAAGAGCTAATGTGTAATGTCAAAACAAAAATGATAAGATTAGTTAATGAGCTGAGGTATAATTGTCAGTGTAAGGACTGACGTGTAGTTTTCAGTGCAAGGACTGATGTAGAAATTTAGTGCAAAGACTAATGTAAAATTTTCAGTGTAAGGACTGAGGTAGAATTTCAATGCAACGACTAATGTAAATTTTAGAGCAAGGATTGAGGTGAAGTTAGTTCTCTGTTATTGGACGGAGATGATTAGAAGATCCCTGTGTGATGGGAAATATGATACTTATCTTAAGAGATGTGAGATATTACAGAACTTTGAGAAAAGTGTAGGATTCATGGAGTAGAAATTATGTTACGAACTATGCCAGGTAAGTAGTTAAAGTAAAAGAGTAAACAATCTGTGAGAAGAATAATCAAGTACGAAATAGTGCACCATACATATATGTGATATGATTAATATACTACTACACGGGTATGATACAGGCACCAAATGGACTGGGTCCATATGTAATCTGATATGTACTGGGTACACATTGGCTGTTATATACAGATGTATTATGAATATAAATTCCTCTGTGCACTGGGTGCATGTTGTAAGACGTGATGGTATGGGTATCTCCGTGCGGATTATGTTCCCGGAGATTATTATTAGCTTATAAGAGTAATGTGAGACGAGGAAGTGTTCTGCATTGGTGTAACTGTTAGTGCAGTAGAGATATGTGATATAAATGCACAAAGAAGAAACATATGGGGGATGCTCCTAGAATAGGGATAGCTAGTGGTAAGTTATTAGTATGGCATGGATCATATGGGTGGATTCTCTGATCGGTGGGTCATGGCATCTAGGGCCCTTAGGACAACAAGAGCTTGAGGGGTTAAACCTGTGAATGTTGTTACCCACTGTATTGGGAGAGTTTTGCCATGTGATTAACGTAAGATGTGAGGTCATGTAATTGTAAGTGGACAATAGTATGTCAAATTTGGATGTAAGATGTGAGGCATAGGGTGTAAGAGTTTCGAAGTGTGACGTGGAAGTGCACTATGGTGTGTTAAGTAAGTCTGGTGAAATAATTTTTGGCTCTAAGGGAGGTAGTAAGTTAGTTGAAATTATTGCCTTATGATACAAATAACAACGTGTTAATATTGATGAATTGAGTGAATGTTGTGTTAGAAGGGACTAATGAGGAATAAAGGTGTAGTTAGGATGGTGGCCTGATGGCCTTTCATGAGAAGTTAGTTGTTATGGAATTAGGTGAAAATATTTAATAAGGATCAGTAACGTAAATTATGATGATTAAATAAGTGTTGATAACTCGATGGAATGACTTGGAGCACGGTATGCGATACATGCTAAGTGAGGGAGATACATCCTTTGGAGATACACAGTATTGATAAAATGTTTGAAATTTGTTTAAGGATGAAAGTAGTGCCAGGTGATAAAGTGATTGTGTTTGGAGATTACCAATATGAGGAGACTTATATGTGAGGATAATGATATAGTATTTTAAGTGGGACATCCATGATAAAGATGTAAATAATGATGAAATGGTGGTATAAATGGATGAAAAATATGTTGAATCTATAATAGTGTTACAGAGTGATGAGTAGAAAGGTTTAATTGCTAAAAGTATTATGGGGTAGGCCTTTGATACAGAAGGTATTGATGGAAGTTTAGTTTAGGCTATGAGAGGGCTAAATTTATGGAGTTTAAATGGATAAGTGATAAACAGATTAACAGGGAGTGCAAATCATACATATAATGTTGTAGATGGAGAGATTCATGAATAGTATTGTGGGAGAAGACCTGGTAATGACTGACAGGGAGTATGAGCCATTGCGAGGATTGTTAGCTTCGTGTCCCAAGGAGAAAGACATAATGGTGATCATCTAAGAAGGTATGGAGACACGGGACAAAGTAAAGTAAAGTATGTAAAAGATGAAATGTAAGGCGAGTTGGGATTAGTTGGATGCTGTTGCATGCCATTGAAACTAGAAGGTATGCGCTTGTGGGCAAGCTAAGAAAACAATGAAAGGATAAGAGTAGTAATAGTAATTGAAAGGATTGTTTGTTGGGGTATTATCGAAACAGTAAGGACATCGAGAGAATGTAAGTAATAAAGAAAGTGTGAGTTGGAAACATTCCAGGAATAGTCACTAAGTATACATAAGAAAGATTAAAGTCTATTATAAATACGGTTAGATGCCTTTGGAATGACATTGGGTCAGAAAGATAGATAAAGATGAGAATGAGATGAAGTGAGACAGACAAATTGTGATGTGGTCATATATTACCTATAAATTGGTGAAAGTGTAACCGTAAGCCATGAAGAGCTTAAAGTATTGTGAATTAAAGGTCGTGGCACCATAAGTGACAAGTTGTAAAATGAGTATATTATGAACTACAATTAACGAAAATGCAACAGTGGTTAAGGAAACAATGAAAATATAATGAATTAAGGGGCCAGATCCCTGAAATTATCAAGTTTGTGAAGGATTAGGTAATTATTGATACCACAAAAATGAGGTTATGCCTGTGACGAATGCAAAATTTTAAAGATGCACGCCTAAGAAGGCTAGTCGAGAGTGGAAAGATGAGATTCTCTGATTACACCTCGTGTTACGGGATCGTTAGGATGTTAATTTTGCGAACAAAATTCTAAAAGGTGGGGTGATTATAACACCTCATAATTCTAAATTAAGTATGAAAATATTAAGTGAGCAATTAAGTGAAGAACTAGTGAAAATCATGAAGATTAGGCCAAAATACAAAGAAAGGGGCAAAACGGTAATTATCCAACACACAAAAAAATTGAGTAGAAGGTCTCAGATGGTAAAGATAACCCTGGAAATGGATTTAGAACGAAAAATTGAGTGGATAGGCAAATTTCAGAAAAGTGAATAGTGTTTTTCGCGGGTAAAAATACCGCGATACGATTGCACCGTAAAATGTGTCGATTGAGTTTTGAGCTCTAGGTTTCAAATATGAGTTATAAATTGTTTATTGAGTTAGGAAATATGATTTCTGATAAAATTTGATGGAATTAAGTCAATTTGGGGAAGCGTGCCAACGGCGCGCGCAACAGCTTAAAACAGTGTTTTCTCCGAACGACCGGAAAACTCCGGATTCATCTGATAAAGTATAATTAAAGGACAATGGTTAATGTTAAAAATTTGAGTTTCTAAATAAGTTTTGAATTTTCGGACGTTTAGTGGAATCAGAGGGAAATTCAGATTAGTTTTAAATCGCGCGAGGTGGCGTGGGACCCACCCCACTCAAATCCACTTAAGGCACATCATCACCCCTAACTATTCATCATCTTCTCTATCCCTCCTTCCTTGCAAACCCGCAGCCCTTCCCCTTCCATGAGCCATTTCACTTCAAATTTTAATTTCTCCATAACTCCATCATTTCTTAACCAAATCAAGTGATTTTTGTGTTGAGATTTGTTGGAAACAACCTTCCAAACACATTGGTGGTATCCATTAACCTTGAAACCCTATCATTGGTGAGTTATGGGCAATTTTCAGTCACGAATCTGGTGGGAGTTTTGAAGTTCATGGAGTTGTTTGGAGCTCCAATTGTTTAGGATAGCTTGGAGGAGTCTTGTGCCAAGCTTTTGAGTAAGTTTCTTCACTATTTTAACGGTTTAATCCTTGGATTGAATTCATGAACCCTAAGAGGTAATTTGATGATTTTTGTTGTTAGAGAGCTCAATTGGAAAATGTGTATTAGATGATAATGTCTTAGAATGATGTGTTAGAGCTAGAAATGCAATGAAAATTATTGGTGAAAAATATGATTTTGTAACTTAGAAAAATTTGATGGTGTCATGACTTTGTGTTTTGAAAATGTGTTAGGAGTGTATTGGTGAGTTGTTGTATGATTGTATGATGACATAATAGGATGGTATTGGAGTGGTTAAAATTGATGGAGATTCCTTAGATGTATACTATTGTGCAATTCGGCCATTAGACAAAAAGAGGTGGAATGATGTTGTTGGAATTGCTTGGATGATGTTTCATGTTTTAAATGGTAATTATATGGGTTGTGTGGTGGTTGGAAGGTTGGAAAACCAATAGAAAAATAATTGGGAGTGCTAAGTGTTGAAATGACATAGAGTGAACTATTTAGCAAAACGGTGCTTAAAAGACGTAAAATGGCGAAACGACACTTGAATTGGCCTCTTGGCAACCTAAAGAAGCATAATAAAATGAGAAAGAAAATTTAGAAAAATAAATCTCAAAATAACACTAATATGGCCGAACCTTCAAAGAGGAAGGGGAGGATTTTATGCTTTTCAAGTTTTGATGAAAATTGACGTATACTGATGGCTGTATATGGTTGCATAGTTTGCCGTACGTTGACTTGAATCCCGAACAGTGAATCAGTGGATTGCCCTTGGTCCTGGACGAAGTGGATTGAGGTAAGTGATTGGACAAATGCATGTATAATCGTGAATTAGCATGTATTGTTTGAGTTTTTAGTGATTGGGAATGTCCTCTGTGTAGGCATTCTATTGTGTACCAAGTTGAGAAATAAGCTGATGTGGAGCTAAGTGAGAGAATGAATTAAGGTAACCTCTTAGTACTGGGGCTTGTTCCCCTTGTGTGTTCCACCACACCCGTTGAGGGTGATGGTAGGAAATGTGTATGAGTAGTGTAGAACAGCATAAGCATGCATGTAGCATTTATGAGGGTACTTATGTACCGAATCTCTGGCCAGTAAATAGTTAGCCTTCGGGAAAGTTCCGGACTTCCACTGGATAGGTCTTCGAGAGGGAGTTCTAGTTGACCCAGGGTCGTGGTGTGTAATCCGGATAGGAGCACACTAGGAAGTCTTGGGTGTTATGGATGAGAGGGTACCTTGGTTGTGATTCTTGGAACACACCTTGGATGATACCCGTAGGCTTATATGCCGAGGACGTTGTGTGGTATTGGTAGCTACCATCCTGCTTCGTCATAGTTTGCTTCCGATAATTCCCCTTTTCTCTAAATCCCTTGCTTTATCCTATTTTAAGTAATGTTTTATATTATTTGTATGCATCGAAGTGAACCATTGGGCGGAGTTTTCTCCAGAACCTCTAGGTTATTGAGATATATTCGTATATCTCACCCCGTCTCGGGGACTTTATTTCAGGAGGTAGCAGTGGCACAGGAGTGGCGGACAAGAGGCCCTAGGATGAATCATGAAGCATTTGTCATTATTTGTTCATGAATATGTATATCGCCTAAGTCTTGTCATAATTGTCATTCTAAGTTTTATGTTGTAAGATGTAAATTCAAGTTATGAGTTGTAAGTTGTAACATATAAGTTAAATGTTGTAATTGTACAATGGATGCATGATGTACTATGATGGAAGGGCTTTAGGCCTATTTTAAGTTTATGATTACTTGTATGATGAAAATATGCATGAAATTGAAGTTGGTGATTGAAACTATTTAAGGATTTAAAGTGAGTCATATTGTGTAATAAATATGAACTGTGTTGGGTTGTAAGAGCCCCAAGGCATTGCTGGTCCTTGTGTGTGCCACCCAATGATTTATAATGATTATTAGGTACATTTGAGGTCACATAACTACTAGTGCAATTTGGGGATTTTAGGAAAAATAAAGGAAACTCTGGCGAATTTTCTGTAGAATTGGCAGATTTTTGGCGAACTTCGGGAGAGCATATCTCCCTCCATAGATGTCCGATAGGGACGTGCCGTATACCGTTTTGAAGCTTGAGATGCCCCCTACATTTTGTCAAAATCTTAGAACTTTATGAGTTGTGCGCAGCCCCATGGAGGCCAATGAATGTTGCTGCCCTGTTTTGCCCTGCACTTGGGGGCTGTTCTGGACCGTTTTGGGAATTTTTTTTCCGCTTCGTTTCTAAGTCAAATTAAGCATATGATATATCAAATCGAAGATTGAGGTGTCTAGTTTATGGTATAAAAATTTGAGAGCAAATGGATAAGTATATTTGGTGCAGTAATTCATAGAGTGAGGGATGTTTGGAGCTATTTTGGGGTTGGTTGGCAATTTTGCTTGTCCAACTTCAAACAGCGATAACCGGAGCAAACGAGCTCGGAACCGAGCGTGTGACAGCTTTCTAGAAATTTAATTAAGTAAGAAAGAAAGATAGCAAGATATGAAGGACTGGATTTTTACTGTGCGTCCGCAGAAATTCAGAGACCAAACCATGTTCGGATGAGTAGAAAACGCAAAAGTGTGAAATTGGCTAAGTGGGTTTATGGGAACCCCTTAGTGTATTATAATAAGTAAAGCAAGCTATAAAAATAGTTTAAATAAGTATTTCACAAGAGTTTACAGTTACAGTCACAGCTTTTAATTATTACGCTTCTTATGTTTTCAACTGCTCGCGTAATAATCGGAAAAAGTTTATTCGCATTTTTATAAATAAATTGCTGTGATTGTAACTGCGCTTAATATCATAATTAATGTTAACAATACCGGTGTACAACGGGCTGTTACAATGAACGCCCTTTTTCTTCAATTTTTCGTATCTGATTTTGGCCCATATCTCCTCAAGGGCGCTGTTTCAAGGCCAAAGAATGGCACCAATGGCTTTAGGAGGTGTTTTCCATCAATATTCAAGACAAAAATCGTTGGATTCGGTCTAGAAATGAGTGATTTAGAAGGAAAGAAAATTCTTGGAGAAATGGCTATGGAGGGGGCTGTTTGTGCGGCCATGAAGGAGAAGGGAGGAGAGAGAAAATGGTGAATGGTGAGGGAGGGTGATGTGGCATAAGTGGACTTGAGTAGGTGGGTCCCACGCCACGTCACGCGATTTAAAATTCCTCCGAACTTTCACTAAACGTCCAAAAATTCAAAACTTCTTTAGAAACTCTAATTTTTAAATTTAACCATTGTCCTTTAATTATACTTTATCAGATGAATCCGGAGTTTTCCGGTCATTCGAAGGAAACACTGTTTTAAGCTGTTACGCGCGCTGTTGGCACGCTTCCTCAAACTGACTTAATTAAATCAAATTTTATCAGAAATCATATTTTCTAACTCTATAAACCATTTATAACTCATATTTGAAACCTAGAGCTCAAAACTCAGTCGACACATTTTACGGTGCAATCGTACCGCGGTATTTTTACCCGCGAAAAATACTATTCACTAATTTTTCTGAAACTTGCCTATCCACTCAATTTTTCGTTCTGAATCCATTTCCAGGGTTTTTTTTATCATCTGAGACCTTCTACTTAATTTTTATCTTCCTAGGGTTGCGTGTTGGCTAATTACCGTTTTGCCATTTTCTTTGTATTTTGGCCTTATATTCAGGATTTTCACTAATCCTTCTCTTTAATTCTCATTTAATATTTTAATATCTAGTCTTAGAAATGAGAAATGTTATATGCTAGTCTTACCCGAGATCACTGATCCCCGTTCGCAGTGTCTCTAGACTAGGAACATAAGATTAGGAATAAATGTGCGGTATCCTTGAATCCTCATGATCGTGATCTCATCACAGATACTCAAGAGATACCTATTCTATTCCAAGGGGTTTACCCAGTTTGTTCATATTCTATTAACAATAATATCGAGTCATAATATGAATCGGATAAAGAGTGCTTATTATTTATTTGCGACAATAAAGGTTCACATCTAATGTCCTTATTTAATCAAAAGATTGTCTCTAGGACACCCATATACTAACACATTATGTCCAACAATAATGTCTTCATAACGGAACTTAAATATTTTCAATATCATCACATATACTTGCATGCATACATAAATTGAAAATAAGATAATAACATAAACATATATTCATTAATGAGCTCAGAGTGTCAACACTTAATGAATAACTATAATTTTCATTATCATTCACTAGCTGACATAATGCCCATTTTACATAAATGACCAGTAAATGTCTTGGGCGGTAGTCCCTTCGTCAAGGGATCAACTAACATAAGATCGGTGCTAATATGCTCTATAGACACTCTATGTTTCTGAACCTCTTCTTTAACGGCAAAGTACTTTATTTACATATGTTTAGCACATTTGGAATACTTTTCATTTTTAGAAAAGAAGACTGCTGCGGAATTATCACAATAAATTTTCAGCGGTTTTTCAATATTGTCGACCAATCCAAGCCCTGAAATAAAGTTCCGTAGCTATTTAGCCTGGACTGTGGCTTCAAAGCATGCCACAAATTCAGCTTCCATAGTGGACGCAACTATTACAGTCTGCTTCATACTTTCCCGTGATATAGCTCCTTCAGCTAAAATATACAGGTAACTACATGTAGACTTTCTTGTGTCTACGCATCCTGCAAAATCTGAATCTGTGTATCCAATCACTTCAAGGTTGTTAGACCTTCTATAAGTAAGCATGTGACCTTTAGTTCCTTGCAAATATCTTAGAACTTTCTTTGCAGCCTTCCAATGATCCATACAGGGATTACTTTGGTATCTACCCAACATCCCAATTGCAAAGCTATTATCTGGTCTCGTACAAGTCTGAGCATACATTAAACTCCCAACTAATGATGCATACGGAATTGCATCCATTTCTTTTCGTTCCAATTCACTTTTAGGACATTGCATGAGACTACATTTATCTCCTTTCTGAATTGGAACTGGAGATGATGAGCATTTTTCCATTCTGAATCTCTCTAGAACTCTATTAATGTATGCTTTCTGAGACAAACCTAACAGTCCTTGTGATCTATCACGAAATATTTCTATTCCTATCACCTAGGCTGCCTCACCCATATCTTTCATTTCAAAGTTACTAGAGAGAAACTTCTTAGTCTCATTTAAAAGACCAAGATCGTTAGTTGCCGGCAAAATATCATCAACATACAGAATCAATAATATAAACTTGCTCCCACTGATCTTCAGATATATACGTCGATCAACGATGTTTTCTTTAAATCCAAAGGAAACAGCAGTATCATTAAACTTAAGGTACCATTGTCGTGAAGCTTATTTAAGTCCGTATATTGACTTCTTAAGTTTGCACACCATGTGCTCTTTGTCCTTTTCTATGAACCCCATTGGTTGGTCCATCCATGTACACATCTTCATCTAAATTTCCATTTAGAAAAGCAGTTTTCACATCCATATGGTGTAACTCTAGATCATAATGAGCCACCAATGCCATAATGATTCTTAAAGAATCCTTCTTTGGAACGGGTGAAAAAGTTTCTTTATAGTCAATGCCATCTTTCTGAGTGAATCCCTTTGCAACTGGTCTGGCCTTGTAACATTCTAAGTTACCATGAGAGTCACGTTTGATCTTAAAGACCCATTTACAACCAACTCTCTTGCACCCTTCTGGTAACTCAACAAGATCCCAAACCTTGTTCTGTTCCATAGATTTCAACTCATCTTTCATAGCATCTAACCACTTATCACCATTTTCACCATTCATGGCTTGTGAAAACGTTACTGGATCATCCTGAATACCCATGTCAAATTCAAACTCTTGTAGATATACCACATAATCATTAGAAATAGTAGGTCTCATTTCTCTTTGAGATTTTCTTAATGCTATTTGTTGTGGTTCTTCTACTATGGGTTCATTCGGTTCATCAACAATGATTTCTTCATGAGTAGTGGGATCATTAATTCGTCTTTCATCATTATTGATTGGTTCAATAACATGAGGAACAACGACTTCGTTAGAGCTACAAGTCAATGGAACTTGTATACCCACTTCATGAATATCCACTTTACATGGTGTTTCACTCCCACTAACTTCACCATTCTCAATGAACCTTGCATTTCCAGATTCAATAATCCTTGTAGTATGATAATGACAGTAAAATCTATACCCTTTCGATTTTTCTGGAAAACCAATGAAATAACCACTGATTGTTCTTGCATCCAGTTTCTTTTCTTGCGGATTGTAGTATCTAATCTCTGCCTGACAACCCCAAACATGCAGGTGTCTTATACTAGGTTTCCTACCAGTCCAAAGTTCAAAAGGAGTCTTTGGAATTGACTTACTAGGAACCCTATTCAATACGTACATAGCAGTTTTTAGAGTATAAGTCCACAATGAAACATGTAAAGAAGAATTACTTAACATACTCCTAACCATATCCAGTAAGGTCCTATTTCGCCTTTCTGATACACCATTTTGTTGCGGTGTACTGGACATTGTGTATTGAGCACAAATACCACGCTTTTCCAAAAATTTAGCAAATGGGCCCGGATGTTGTCCACTCTCATCGTACCTTCCATAATATTCACCACCCATATAAGACCTGACAATCTTCACCTTTCTGTCTAATTGCCTTTCAACTTCATTAATATAAATCTCCAAAGCATTTGCAGCTTGAGACTTATCGTGCAACAAATAGACTTATCATCAATGAAAGTGATAAAATATTTTTCTTTATTGAAGGCATTAACATCAAACGGACCACATGTATCAGTGTGTATAGTTTCAAGAAGCTGAGTTCTCCTTATGGCTCCTTTCTTTTTGTGTTTTGTTTATTTTCCTTTAATACAATCCACACAAACATTTAAATCTGTAAAGTCTAAATCCGTAAGGATTTCATTAATTACCAATCTTTTCATCCTTTCTTTGAAAATATGTCCCAAAGGTTTGTGCCACAAGTAAGCGGAACACTCATTAATTAAGGCACGTTTAGTACCAACATTATGATGCAGAGTCATAAGCGTTTCAACATAAAGATTATCAAGACATAATTTATATAACCCATCACACAAAGTACCATTACCAATCAAATGATTGTGCTTGTACAAACTGAAACAACCACTACCAAATTTAAAAGAGTATCCAGCAACATAAAGTTTAGAAATTGAAACTAGATTCCTAGATATTCTAGGTACATAAAGAGTTTCACATAAGTCCAAATGAAATCCACTGTCGAGAATTAAACGGTACGTCCCAACAGCTTCCACCGGAACTTTCACTCTATTGCCCATAAAGACAAACTTTTCATTTGGCTTTGTGGATTTTAAAAGAAGAGGCCTCATTCACTTTAAGGGGTCCTCCTCCTTCTTTCTTCTCATGCATCTTACCTTTATACTTTTCAGCTTTTTGATGCTTTACATAATTGACAGAATGAGCTCCCTGATTCTTAATTCTGGTTTCCTCCTGAACCAACATACTGTGCAATTCATGCACATTCCATTTGTCTTTCATGGTATTATAGTTCATTTGGAAAGGACCATACTTAGACGGTAATGAGTTTAATACGAACTGCACCAGGAAGTTCTCATCCACATCCATTCCCAATGATTTTAATTGTGCCGCAATGCTTGTCATTTCAATAACATGCTCATGCATAGTACGCGAACCATCAAACTTCATGGTGGTCAGTGTACTCATAAGTGTCCCAGCAAGAGACTTAACAGCACTATGGGAGCGCTCTTCCACAAGTTTCATCATTTCGATTGCACTTTCAGTTTGTGGAAGAGCTGACTTTCAGTTTGTTATTTGCAAGGAATAACATTTAAACATTAATGCTTTGAGTCATACATGTCACATAATAACATTCTTCACAGATTCAACTATACTAACTTCAATGCATATCAATGTTCGCCTTTGGGGATCCATTAACATACAACATTAAATATAATGATGCTATATAAATTTCACATAATTTGGCAATGATGCATACCCCTATCATAATTATTTGTCATCTTTGGATGTCCAAATGTGAGGAAATATGCCAACAATACCAACATCCATGTTCATTTTATAAAACAAATAATCAACCTTTGGGTTGATCTCTAACTGTTGTATAAAATGAACTTCAATATACCACAACCAGAATCAGTGGCGGATCCAGAAAGATTTCTTTATGTCCGCACATTTAGTAGGTGGGGGTTCGGGGGCAGCGCCCCCGAATTTTTTTTGTAAATAAAGTTGAAATTAACGCTTGAACCCGCTCATAATCTAGTCGCTTCCATAACAAAGGATGAAGAAATCATGGGAATGGGTACGTGACAGGGGAGGAAGAATAAGTTTTCTCTCTAATCAATTTGCGTTGCTACGTTTGTTTTAACCATCTTCGTACGTTGCTACGTTGCTGACTGATATAAGAATAAATATCATTTTTGGTCCCTAACAAAAAATTTGGTCCCTACTTTAATCCATTATAAAAAAAAAGTCACATGGTCCCTATGAAATTTAAAGTGGACCCATTTTAGTCTTTTTGAGGGACTAACGTAGGTCTTTTTTGACTTTATGAGGGACCACAATTTTAACTAAATTGATCAACTTTTAATTTTTTAGGGACCTCCTCGAGACTAATTTTTGGTAAGGGACTAAAGTGGGAACCATAATTTTTATTAGAAACTTAAAATGATATGTACTCCTAATATAAATATTCAACAAATAGATAAATAAGAACCTACATACTAAAAAAAAACTTGAAACCCAAAACTTATTGTTAGGATTGCGGATCCTAAATTGATTGGGCAACCAGAAGAGCAAAAAATCAAAGAATCCGAGAGAAAGGTATGAACTGGAAAAGATAATTCTGTATATTCAATGCTTAACAAACGAAAATGCCCAACTGACTCTATATAACCCAAGCAGAAAAACCCCTTCTAACAGAAAGGAAAATGAGGCTCCAGAAACTTCCTAACAGAATAGCTACTAGTGACACGTTCCACATCATGAGGCAGTTACTAACAAATGCTAACAACTACACGTGGAATCCACTAACAGAACAGTAAATCAGCAAGAGGGACTTATCACTAATGGACTGGTTGTATTATGTAGTGTGTTGGGCTGATTACATAATGTAATCCTTGGCCCAACAGGGAAGCCCAGCCTTCCTCTTCATCTTGTGATCCCCATTCATAACATTGCCCCCTCCTTCAATAGGAACCTTGTCCTCAAGGTTCAGTTGAGGTAAAGAAAAATCAGGATAAAACACTGCAAGGTCCTCTTCATATTCCCACGTGGCATCTTCAGGAAGAGAATTAGTCCACTGAATCAACCATTGTGTACGAACGCCTTGCACATCCTGGACAAGCCGAGACATCAGTGCTGCCAAAGGAACTTGAACTGGATGGTTGTCCTTAAACATATCAGGTAACGGCAGAGCACAAGGAACTACATTCCCCCGAAACAACTTCAGCACAGAAATATGAAAAGTGGAATGAATATGACAATGCTCCGGCAATCCCAATTGATAAGCCACAGGACTCAAAACCCGAACAACAGGAAATGGCCCAAAGTACCGTTTAGCAAGTTTCTGGCACTTCCTCTTGGCTACTGTGATTTGCCTATATGGTTGCAATTTTACCAACACCAAATCACCAACAGAAAACACAATATCCTTCCCATGCTTGTCAGATTGGAGCTTCATCCGATTTTGAGCATTATGTAAATGATCCTTCAAACATCTCAATAATGCATCCCGATGACCAAGAGTGGTATCAACAGCTTCCACTTTAACCGAGCCCCTGATATAAGGTGGAATCATTGAAGGAGCCTTACCATATAGAGCTTGGAAGGGAGTCATTCCAATGGAAGAGTGAACAGCAGTATTGTAATGATATTCAGCCCATCCCAAATAAAAAGCCCACTTATGGTTCTCTTCATGACAAAAAGCCCGAAGGTACTGCTCCAAATAACGATTAGTTACCTCAGTTTGGCCATCCGTTTGGGGATGGTATGCTGTACTATTCCGCAGAGTTGTCCCACTACATCTGAATAAATGGGACCAAAAATGACTCAAAAAAATAGAGTCTCTATCGGACACAATGGTTTTAGGAAAACCATGTAATTTAACCACTATGTCACAAAATAAGGATGCCACCTTGGCAGCAGTGTAAGGGTTGGTTAAGGCCCCAAAGTGAGCAAACTTGGTCAAACGGTCCACCACAACCAAAATAACATTGAAACCTTTAGATGAGGGAAGGCCCGTAATGAAATCCATGCTCAAATCTTCAAACACTCCATCAGGAATGGGTAGGGGAAGCAGTAACCCCAAAGGTGGTGATGTGGTATGTTTAATCACCTGGCAAACGGAACATTGCTTAACAAATTCCTGAACATCCTTCCGCATGCCTTTCCAATAAAAAGAAGCTGATAATCGGAGGAAGGTGCGAGAAATGCCAGCATGCCCACCAATAAGAGTGGAATGAGCCTCTTGCATAACAACTTCCCTCAAGGTAGAAGTAGAACCGAGAAGATAGCGATTTTTATGGAATAATATACCATCCCTGTCAATGATTTCAGAACTGACCAGCTCATTTTTTTGCAGCTGTAACCGAATGGCCAACAATTCAGGATCAGTGTTATTTGCAGCTCTGATTTCATCAATGAGAGGAAACGTAGCTTCGGTCAACAAAGCCAAATGCAAACCTGAAGGTTCCTCCTCAAAGCACCGTGACAGAGAGTCTGCAACCACATTGGCAGAACCTGGTTTATACTCAATAGAGAAGTCATAGCCCATCAATTTACAAGCATATTTCTGCTGCTCAACCGTTTGCACCGTTTGGGTTAATAATTCCTTCAAACTCCTATGATCCGTTCGAATGATGAATCTAGAACCCAGCAAATAATGCCTCCATTTTTTAACTGCTTCGGTCAAGGCATACAATTCTCGAACATATGTGGAAGCTACACGCAATCTAGGCCCGAGCTTCTTGCTAAAGAAAGCTATAGGATGATTTTGCTATTGAAGGACAGCCCCAATTCCCACAGAAGAAGCATCAGTTTCCACTACAAAGGGCAAGGAGAAGTCAGGAAGTATCAACACAGGAGTATTGGACATTGCCTCCTTCAAATTCCCAAAAGCTGTGGCAGCCTCCTCTGTCCATACAAAAGAGTCTTTCTTCAACAAGTCAGTCAAAGGAGAAGCCAAAGCTGCATAATGCCGAATAAACCTCCTATAATAACCAGTGAGGCCAATGAAACCAAGTAATTGTTTGATGGTTTTTGGTTGAGGCCACTGTTGCATGGCGGCAATTTTGTTTGGGTCAGCTTGCACCCCAACACCCGAAACCATATGGCCCAAATAGTCCACTTCAGATAAGGCGAATCCACACTTGCTAAGCTTAACCACAAAAAGATTCTTTTGCAAACAAGTCAGAGTAAGGATGAGATGGTTATAATGGTCTTCCATAGAACCACTGTAAATTAGTATATCATCAAAAAACACTATGATGAACTTCCGAAGATAAGGCCAAAACATCTGATTCATGGCTGCCTGGAAGGTTGAGGGAGCATTGGTTAAGCCAAACGGCATGACCAATAACTCATAATGACCTTCATGAGTTCTGAATGCAGTTTTTGGAGTGTCTTCAGGGAGCAACAAAATCTGGTGGTACCCACTGCGCAAGTCCAACTTGGTAAAAACCTTTGCTCCATTAAGCTCATCCAACAGCTCATCAATCGTAGGGATAGGAAATCGATCCTTGATTGTAATGCTGTTCAATGCCCTATAATCAATGCACATCCGCCAAGAGTTATCATGTTTCCGAACGAGAAGGACTGGTGAGGAAAAAAGACTTCTACTTTCCTTAATAAACCCGGAAGCTAACAACTCAGAAACTTGCTTCTCTATTTCCCCTTTTTGATGGTGAGCATATCTATAAGGCCGAACATTGACCGGTTGTGCCCCCTCTACCAAATGAATGGCATGGTCACAACTCCTTGCAGGTGGCAGTCCTTGAGGCAACTGAAACACAGACTGGAATTGAACTAAAACATTCCAAACGACAGCAGGAATTTTATGCTGCAAGGCCAATAACTCAGGTAAAACAGCAGTCACTCCAGTATCCACATCTCCTTCGAAAAACAAACAATGAGGAGCAGCAGAGTGCCGAACAGGTGCAAGAACTTCCCCTTGTAAAACCACTCTGTTATCCTTGGACATGAATTCCATAGTTAATTCGGTATAGTCATGTATGACTCTACCTAAATGACTCAACCAGGAAATGCCAAGAATAATTCCAAAACCAGACAAGTCAATCACCCACAAATCGACAAAGAATTCATAATTCTGAATGTTCAAAGGTACCTTCAAGCATTTCCTATCACATATGAGAAACTCCCCATTGCCCAAGAAAACTCACATGCGAGGAACCTTAACAGTGAATAATCCCACAGTATCTACCAAGTGCTTCTGGATAAAGTTGTGAGAACTACCAGAATCCACAAGAATAGCAACTGACTCACCTTGAAATTGAATCCGAAATTGAAGAGCTCGAGGATTCCTTTCACCCTTCAATGAATGTAAAGCAGCCTCATGGGTAACCTCCTGGCTAACTTCAGGCTGCCAAACTATTTGTTCATCCATTTCATCAGAAAAGTCATCCAAATCCCCTATCATCAGAAAAAGCTTGGACGGACACTTATGTCGAGGATTCCATTTTTCATCACAAGTGTAACAAAGGCCCAACTCCCTCTTCTTTGCCAACTCTTCAGTACTTAACTTCTTGATAGGAACATTAGAAGGCAAAGCAGGAAAAACCATCTTCGGATTAGGCAAAATAGCAGGAAGGGATTTGGGTTGCTCCACTGTGTAAGCATTCTTAGTAAACGACTTCTTACTCCCAACAGAGGTGAAAGAAGAACGTAATTCAACAAAATGAGCATCATAAGTAATAGCCAGCTGCATGGCCTGATGCAAAGAAGTAGGCGAATGAAGTTGAATCGCTCTACGTAAATCAGGTAATAAACCAGATACAAAGAAACTCATGAGGACCTCATCTGAAAATTCAGAAACCTGATTGATTAAGGCCTCAAAATTCCGGATGTAATCATTCAAACTCCAATCCTGAGTGAGTTTGGAAAGCACCCCCCTCAGATCCGTGTACGCCGTGCCCCCAAAACGCTGACGAATAGCCAACTTCAACTGCTCCCAAGATTGAACAGAACCGCCGTTGAACAACCACTGAAACCAAGGGCCCGCCAACCCTTCCATGCGCATACCAGCCAACCGAACCTTAAGAGCCTCTGGAACTTGTTGTAAGCCAAAATACAATTCGGTCCGAAATATCCAACCATTGGGATCGGTACCACCGAAAAGAGGTAATTCCATACGAATATACTTCATTAATGAACGAGGATCATCAGAAACAAATCGAGTATGAGGCATACCCCCCAAATCGTGGCCACCTGCAGCGTGCGCGCCATGTGTATGAAAATCGGAACTCCCTGAAGTCTGCGCACCTGATGGAGGAACAGTGATTTTCACCGGTGCAGCATGAATCTCTTGAAGTTGCACAGTAATATTAACGAACTGATTCTGATGTTCGTTGAGACGTTGCTCAACCCTCGCTTGCATGTCTTCCAGACTACGATCGACGCGAAGTTGGAAAGCCCCAAACTCATCGGCCAAATCCTGCACCCGCATACTGAAAACAGAGAGATCGTGTTGAATATCAAAGAATGAAAGCACCAATGTTAGGATTGCGGATCCTAAATTGATTGGGCAACCAGAAGAGAAAAAAATCAAAGAATCCGAGAGAAAGGTATGAACTGGAAAAGATAATTCTGTATATTCAATGCTTAACAAACGAAAATGCCCAACTGACTCTATATAACCCAAGCAGAAAAACCCCTTCTAACAGAAAGGAAAATGAGGCTCCAGAACCTTCCTAACAGAATAGCTACTAGTGACACGTTCCACATCATGAGGCAGTTACTAACAAATGCTAACAACTACACGTGGAATCCACTAACAGAACAGTAAATCAGCAAGAGGGACTTATCACTAATGGACTGGTTGTATTATGTAGTGTGTTGGGCTGATTACATAATGTAATCCTTGGCCCAACAGGGAAGCCCAGCCTTCCTCTTCATCTTGTGATCCCCATTCATAACACTTATGTCCGCACTTGCGGACATAAGCGTGCACCTGCGTCCGCCAGTGACCAGAATAATTATATCATACTATTCATAGCATCACAATCATGGTAATTGAAATAAAATTCATAATGTTTGAAAATAGAATAACTCTTCAAGATTTGGCCACTTTGGTGACTAACAAATCTTTATCATAATTAATTTCAAAACTTTGTCCAAATTTCATGTATATCAATGTTCTTTCACGTTTTCCCAAAAAATCATAAAATGGAATAAACATATGACAATGATACACTTTCTCATACAAGGACCAGAGAAATAATGAGGATTAGCGTCATTCCCGCGCGGTGGTCCAATTTCACAACCCGCAAAGTGGCGCGGGTCTGCGCCAGTGTTCCCATACGTTTTCTAGTGAGTTGGCGCAAGTTTGCGCACATTCCAGAAAGTGAAATCGTACAGAATCAGTAAAATTTGCAGAAATAGTAATCTATCATCATTTTTCATAAGGTGTAGTATTTGATCATTATTTAACAATACAACATGGATTTTGTTCCCATTCCTTTCCCATAAGAATTTTCAAAAAATGAGATTCAAAGGAATCATCAATCATGGTGATCAAAATTTTCAGAAAACCCCATCTTTTCATGAATTAAGAGGGCATACATAATTGTTTATGGAAAATCACAAACTCTTAAACACATGCTCTGATACCACATGTAAGCATTTTATCAGTAATTCAATAATTCATGTTCAGCAATGCCCATTCAAGAACATGATACAGGATCTTGAGAATTCATGATTTTCACATAAGAGCGTACCTTTCTCCATTAGTGCGGAATACCTTTAATGATGGAAGATTGTTTCTCAGAGTCTTTACCACATGCTTTCCTTGTATCGTCTATGACAGGGATCTGATACAATTTTTATGGGCAGACCATGAAGGAGAGAAATTGAGAGAACATTATCAGAGACTCACCAGTTCTATGTTTATATAACTGAACCATGTCACCAGTTATAGCTTTTTAAAACGTCAATTACCATAATTCATAACGTCAATTACCATAAATGCGAAACGTCAATTACCATAATGTATAACGTCAATTACCATTAATGTGAAACGTCAATTACCATAAAGCCTCTTTTATTATTAATTAAACCAATTGACACACATTACACATGAGACACAAATAATTTTACAATGCGACCCTATCTCATTATTTAAGAACCAATGAGAATTTAAATACTCAAATTAACATTACCAGGAATTTAATCATATCAAGCATCCTAATTGAATTTGACATTTAAGTTGAGTTAAAAAAGGGGAAAATAGAGTATTTCTAACCATGCAAAAATTAAAATTAGTTCCAAAGTGGAGGAAGACAGATTACAAACATCTTGATTTCCATGTGAAAATTGATGAATAAGATGTTGGACAAATAGCTCTAATGGGGGGAAGAATAGAATTATCAAATTTTTCACAATGAATCCTAGATCATGCTAAATCCTAAGCAATAAGCAATCAATGAAACAACCATACAAGTAGCAACCACAACTACTAATAAAAGAATAATATAAATTCCTTTTACAACTCAATTGAATTACCTACAACTACTTAAAATGATTACAAAACCAAAATTAATGCACGAAAATGGAATCAAGAACTTGTCTTCAACAATCTTCTTGATTTGCTTCATTTTCATTTTGCTTTTCGTTTGTTATGCTTGCTGCACTAAGATGTTCTTGATGTCTCCAACTGCTTCTCAAAGGTTTGAAGATGATGTAATGGTCCTTTCTTGCTCTAGCTTACGATTTCTTACACAAAAATTAAAAAAACATCAAACGTATGGCAAGAATACTATAAACTTTAAATTCTAATGGTATAAGAAACTTAGAATAATTTTATATCAAGGTTACAAAGGAAAAACAATACCTATACCACGTGATAAAGGTTGCTTCAATTAGGTTCAAGTAGAAAATTTACACTTGGTTATGCATTAGTTAAATTGATGATCAAACTAGGATTCCAATGAAACACAAACAACTAATTCTAGGTCAATATATGGTTTAGTTATGTCAATATTACAATCTTACAATTTTTTTCAAAGTTGACACAGACTAATTTACACAAGATATCAAAATATCACAATTGCTTGTACAATAAATCAAAGTATCAACACACAAAAATTCTAGAATTCAAATTAATGTGTTTTGACTATAGTGTTATTTTGGTCGAAGAAAGTTTGTCCTAAGTTGGTTTTTAGATGTGTTTCGACTATAGTGTTATTTTGGTCCTGTCCTAAGTTGGTTTTTAGTCAAGATTAGGTCCTCTAATCTATTAGAGACTTAAGTGATCAATTTATGAAAGTTTTCTAAGTCCAATAGTCCACAACTCCTTTGCCAAGGTCTTAATTAGATTCAACTAGGTTATGTTGTTTTTACCTATGGCACTTGATGAACTTTTCTATGTAACTCAATCAATTCAACCCCAAATTAAGTCAAGCAAATTTCTATAGTCTCCCGATATAATAAATAATCCAAATATATCAAGATCAATTTAAATGACACCCAAAGAATTTAAACTAAACTGGCCGAAGCTATGTATGTAGGATATAGGTTTTCCTTTTAGATGTATTACCCAATCTTTTACCAATTTAAATCAAGATCCAATTTCGAGTATGATTATATTGAATTCTTCATGTTTGTGGGGGCGGTGGGGCAGTGACAACGGTGACTGCTGGTGGTGTTTTTTATTATAACACCTCGTATTTATAAATGCATGATTATATGTGATAATGTTGGTTAAAGGGGTAGGATTAGTGAAAATCCGGAAATTAGGGCCAAAATACGCAAAAGGGCAAATTGGTAATTTCCCAAACACGTATCCCTAAGTATGAAAAATTGAGTAGTAGGTCTCAAATGGTAAGTTTAGGAAATTTGATGAATAGTGATTTTTATGGTGTAAAATATTGCGATATAATTGTACCGATAAGCGTGAAAATATGATCAGTATTTTTAGGAAGTAAAAACATGACGTGAACGAGAAAAATACGTTGGTTATGAATTTGTGGATTAATTTTGGTGGTTTAAGAAAGTTAAATGACATGTGCGACCCACTTTAAGTGATTTAAGTGGTTCAAGTGACTTAACACACGTAAAATTTGACTTTCTCTCTCCTCTCTTTCTCTCCAACCCGTGGAGCTTCCATGGAAGTAAAGGGTAAGCTTTTCATGTTTGATTTCACCCACTTCCACTCTTCAAATCACAAAACCTTAATCATCAAAACCACTCCAAATCATCTAGTGAACAACTTTCTAGTTGTGAGTTTTCCTTAAAAGCGAGTATGTGGAGAGCTCTTCCTCCATGAACATTTCAAAAATTTGAGTGGATGAGTAACTTTGGGGTACTTTTGGGTTGATTAATTGGTGGAAAACCTATCCTAGGATCATTTGAAGACCATTGGTAGTAAGTTTCTACACCCTCTTTGAATTTACATTGAAATCATAAATGGTGAGGTTTTGGTTATGTAAGTTGAGTTATGGTAGTTAGGAGGATTAAATGGCATGTCTCCTTTGGGATTAAATGCTTAGAATGATAAATAATGATGATTGATGCAATAAAAATCATTGCAAAAAATGATTGATTGGTTGCCATTGATTGATGGTCATTGTTGTTGATCATATAGGTTGCCCCTCACAGAACCAATAGAGGAGGATTAAACTTGGAGCATACGTTGTGGAGTCTTGCTAAGGACTTGAGGTAAACCATTGGAACTTGGGTTTCATTCCCTTGTGTGCTCCACCACACCTAGTGGAAGGTTGTGGCTGGATTTTGTGCTTTGTGACATTGTGCGGAAATGTATGTTCATGCATTATTACTTGTTTGTGTGAAATATTTGTGATCTCTGGCCAGTAGATATGTGTGGTTTGGATTTCCGCTAGAGATATCCTTTGGGGACTCCAGTCGGGTTTTGCCGTGGGGCCCACTCTAGGAGCGGTACTAGGATGATTCAAACTTGGGACTTCCACTGGATAGGACTCATGAGGAGTTCTGGTTGGGTTTTTCCATGGGGTCGTCTCATCCATGGGAGAGGCACCAGGAAGCTTCCCGGAAGTTATATGATGGGGTCCTTGAACGAAATCCTTGTATGGATGTTCTTGGATGTGCGCCCAGTTGTGTGTGATTTTGTATATTATGCATTTTACATGATGTTATTTATTGCACATTGAGTGAGCCATGGGGTGGAGAGATCCTCTAGTACCCTAGGTTTACTGAAATATATTTGTATATCTCACCTCGCATTTGGGGACATCATTTCAGGCTATAGTGAGCATGGAGGAGCTTCGGGCAAGAGTCCTGCTTAGTGGAGGAGTCTAGCATGATTTGCATATGGAGATCTTTGTATTTTGCAGGACTATATGTGATGCACATAACATAATACTTAGTATTTTTGGACTTAGGTTATGAACATATTGCGTGTTGATTTTGCCATGCTTTTGGGTGTTCATAACGATATGCTAAGTCTTTGTAATTCATGTACATTTTATGCCTTTTGAGTATATTGGTATTTTGGTGAGCATGAGACTTGTTCATGACCACATATGTTGTATTTTAAGGCATTTGAAGACTTGTGATGTAAAATCTGCCATTTGAGGTTTAAATAGCAATGAAATTGTGAAATATTGTAAATGATATTTTGATTAATGAATATGCATGATGGAAGGGCCTAGAGCCTACATTAGATCTTGTATAAGGTGTATTTTGGGTAGTGAAGGGTTAGGAGTGGATTACATCACCCTTTTTGTGATTTAAATGCTGTTATCTGTCATTTTACAGTAGGGTAATCGATTACTTTTCCTTGGTAATCGATTACCTTAAACATGGGACGCAAAATCAAGCCACTGTGTTGTAAGTAATCGATTACCATTCTTTTGGTAATCAATGACCTAGTTCAGTAATCGATTACCAAGAAGATGGTAATCAATTACCAAAAATAGGGGAGCTCAAAGTCGGCTACTGCCTCATTCTAGAACCTTTGGTAATCGATTACCTCAAGCATGGTAATTGATTACCACTGTGTAAAATTTTGAAAATGTGTTTTCTAAAATCTAAAATAAATTGTATTGCTTGGAGAGATTATAATTAGTATGTTTTATGCTTCAGTGAGTCTTGCATTTACAATTATGGTGTTATTTTAATTATTTACGGAAATGGTTAATGTTTAACAATGAGGATTTAATAAAAGAAAAAGTTTACCAGTAATTTAATTAACCCAATTACTGTGATTGTAACTGCGCTTAATACCATATTTAGTGATAACATTACCAGTACGTAACGGGCTGTTACATTTTATGGTATCAGAGCTGTTTTGTTAGGGAACTATGAGTATGTATGACTGTGTTTTGTGTTGCATAGCTATCTGTGAACTCTTTATGATTAATGTATATGTCATTCCTCAGTGTGAGTCTGATCAGCTCATTCCTTTGTGTTACATGTACAGCTATCATGAGGAGGGCTCCTAGTCGCCGTAGGACACGAGGTGCAGATCCTCAGCCGCCGGATCCAATTACTGCAGTTCTTAATGCTTTGCAGGCGGAAACGGCCGCAAACAGAACCATGAATGAAAACCTGATGAAAAAGAATCAGGATATGATGAATGCCTTCATGACTGAGATGAGGGCTGATAGAGATTGTCGTCGGAGGGATGATTGTCCTCCACATACGGCTACAGTGACTCCTACACCTACTTCGTCTGTTACTCCTTAACAGGGAGAGAGTGGCGCTAGCCACCATACTGGTGAGGATAGTCACCATACTACTAATCCTACGTATGTAGCCCATAATTCTGTTGACCCGACTTCTGTTGCTCAGACATTTAGGGCTGCTGAGCAAGTTGTTGATGATGCTGCCGATGAGCGTAGGCTCATATCATTTAGAAAACATAAACCGCCTGCATTTCTGGGGTCAAAGGACCCGAAGGAGGTTACTACCTGGCTTATGGGAATGGATAAGATATTCCAGGTGATGAGGTGTCAGGATCCTCAGAAACTATTGTATTATGTGTATATGCTGGAGGGAGATGCACACGAATTGTGGTGCAATACGTCTCGCCTTTTTACTATTCAGGGTGAAGAGCTGACATGGGCTTTGTTTGAAGGTCTATTCCATGAAGAATATTTTCCCCGAGATATCCGGGAGGCAAAGCAAGGAGAATTTGATAAGCTTGTACAGGGGTCGATGACCGTGGATGCTTACTTGGCTAAATTCAATGAGTTGGTCAAGTTTGCCAATTATGGAGGTACTCTACCTACGCCCGAGTTCTTATCTGCTAAGTTCCAAAGTGGGCTGATTGAAAAGGTTGCCAAGAGGATGTCAAATACGGCCGTGAGAAATTTTGTTGATCTTGTGACCCAATGTAAGAGGGTTGAAATTGTTTATGGAAGATATCCGAAATCTAATTCAGCCAAAGAGTAAGAAATTAAAAGGACATCTGGTAATAACAATAGAGGTGGTTACCATCAAAATAACAACAAGGGTAGGGGGTTGCAGGTAAGGCAGCCTCCTGGTCAATTAAAGAGGGGTGGAGCCCCTAGTGGTGGAGCTATTGACAGATATTATACCCGACAATGTGGAAAGTGCAAGAGATACCACAAAGGTATATGTGGTGCAGCCCCGGGGGTGTGTTTCAAGTGTGGTCAGACTGACCACTTTGCTAGGAGTTGTCCATCTGCTGTTGGACAAGTTGCGAATTTGCGGGCCTGGTCTTCTTATACTCCTATTGCGGGATAGGCTGCGAATCTGCAGGCCTTACCGACTACTACTGCTGCTGCTGCTGCTATTCCTATAGTTGGACGGGTGTATACTACAAATGCGCAACATGCGGAAAAGGCCTCGAAGTTGGTAAAAGGTATAATCTTCATTTCTAATATTAACTTGTCTATGTTGTTTGATTCGGGAGCGACACATTCGTTTGTGGCGGAATATGTGGCTAAGGCGTTGGGTTTAAGGGTAATAAGAATGATTCCCCCTATGCGTATCAACTGCTACAGGAGAGGTTAGTGATTCATCCTTTATGTGTAAAGTGGTCGGGTTTGTCTATGAAGGCGAGAGTTACACTATTGATTTGATTATCTTTCCCCTGGCCTCTGTAAATCTGATTTTGGGAATGTACTGGTTGTCTCAAAACTGCACAATGATTGATTGCTGCGGAAAGAGGTTGATATTGTCTCATGAGAAGCCATCTGTTTGTCCCTCTCCTTATTTGTCTGTCTGTCAAGCTGTTGAAGCCTTGAAGGCTGATGATCTGGGTTATGTACTCTTGGGTGGATTGGTTGGTGACTAGGAGGAAGAGATTTCCAATATTTCGGTTGTTAATGAATTTGCGGATGTGTTCCCTGATGAGATACCAGAATTCCCACCTGAGAGAGAGATTGAGTTCTCTATCGATTTGTTGCCTGGTGCGGGGCCCATTTCTTTGGCTCCATACCGGATGTCGCCATTGGAGTTGGCTGAGTTGAAGAATTACATTGAAGATCTATTTGTAAAGAATTTTATCAGACCGAGTGTGTCTCTGTGGGAGCACCGGTAATATTTATGAAAAAGAAGGATGGTAGCATGAGATTGTGCACTAACTACCGTCAGTTAAATAAGGTTACAATCAAGAACAGGTACCCGTTGCCGCGTATTGATGATTTATTGGATCAGTTGAGGGGTGCATGTGTATTTTCTAAGATTGATCTCCGGTCCGGATACCATCAAATCCGGATTAAGTTGGAGGATGTGCCAAAAATAGCGTTCCGATCCAGATATGGACACTTTGAGTACCAAGTGATTCCTTTTGGACTTGCTAATGCCCCTGCGGTGTTCATGGATTATATGAATCGCATCTTTAAACCGTATTTGGACCAGTTTGTAATTGTGTTCATCGATGATATTCTGATTTATTCCAAGAGTGCAGAGGAGCACATATATCATCTGAGGACTATGTTGCAAGTGTTGAAAGATAAGAAGTTATATGCTAAGCCGTCTAAATGTGAACTCTGGCTATCTGAAGTGCAATTTCTGGGTCATGTAATCTCTGCTAATGATGTGGCGGTGGATACAAGGAAAATTGAAGCGGTGAGTGACTGGGAACGACCTAAGACTATGACTGAGATCAGAAGTTTTCTGGGTCTTGCTGGCTATTATCGCCGGTTTATTGAGGGTTTTTCTATTGTCGTTGACCCGATTGACACGAAAGAACACTCCTTTTGTGTGGACCCAGGAATGCGAGGATTGTTTTATGAAGCTTGAAGAGAAATTGACTACTGCTCCTGTGTTGACTCTTCCTGATCCGGAAGGTGAGTTTGAAATGTATTGTGATGCTTCCAAGAAAGGTTTGGGGAGTGTGTTGATGCAAGAACGGAAGGTGGTTGCTTATGCGTCTAGGTAGTTGAAGCCTCATGAAGAAAATTATCCGACGCACGACTTGGAGCTTGCTGCTATTGTATTTGCCTTAAAAATCTGGAGGCATTTTCTGTATGAGATGAAGTTTTGTGTGTTCAGTGATCATAAGAGCTTGAAATATTTGTTTGATCAGAAAGAGCTGAACATGAGACAATGGAGATGGGTTGGATTCTTAAAAGATTTTGACTTTGAGCTGAAATACCTTCCGGGTAAAGCCAATGTGGTGGCAGATGCCTTGAGTAGGAAGTCTGTCAGTTTGTCTCAGTTGATGATGTGGGATAATGAAGTGATTGAACAGTTCCGGGATATGAGAATAACAGATTTCTTTGCAGGTAGAATTTGTGATATTGAATTGACACGGATCGAGAATGAGTTGCATGAGAAGATTAAAGAAACTCAGATATGGAATGACATTATGAAATATTTGAAAGGCCAGAGTGGCATATCTGTTAATGAAGAGGGGTTATTACTGTATCAGGGCAGGATTGTTGTGCCCAAGGAGTTACCAGAGGAAGTTATGGTTGAGGACCATAAGGGTCAATATGCTATTCACCCAGATGCCACAAAAATGTATCAAGACCTGAAAGTTAAGTTCTGGTGGCCTGGGATGAAAAAGGATGTTGCAGAGTACGTATTAAGGTGTTTACTTTGTCAGAAAGTGAAGATGGAACATCTCTATGGGTTTTGTTGTTGGATTGCCTCGGACTCAGGCTGGTTACGATTCAATTTGGGTTATTGTGGATAGACTTATGAAGTCTGCATATTTTCTGTCAGTGCGAGTGGATTTCACTACGGAGAGATTAGCCAAGCTATATGTTAGTGAGATTGAAAGGCTGCACAGGATATCGATTAGTATTGTCAGTGATCGGGACCCGAAGTTTACTTCACGCTTTTAGGGAGCTTTGCAACAGGCTTTTGGCACTCAGCTCAGGCTGAGCACTGCGTATCACCTGTAGACTGATGGTCAGACGGAGAGGACCATACAGACACTTGAGGATATGCTGAGAGCTTGCACACTGGAGCAAGGTACTGCTTGGGATAGGTACTTGTCACTGGTGGAATTTTCATATAATAATAGTTTCCACTCCAGTATGGGAATGGGACCATATAAGGCATTGTATGGACGGAGATGTCGTACTCCTACTTGTTGGACTAAGGTAGGTGACAAAGAGAGGTTTGGTCCAGATTTTGTTCAAGAAACCACGGCGCAGATTGAAATGATTAGGGAAAACTTAAACAGGCACAGAATCGGCAGAAAAGCTATTATGATAACAGATTGTGATTCTGCGATGTTTGGACTTTGAGAGTGGTTGGACTCTTGGCTTGGATTGATTGCTTGCAAGGTAAGCTTTCGTGTCCTCGGTTTATCCATGTTGTGGTTCCACCATGTCCCATAGGGATATGGTTATATGCATGTTGTGTTACATGCTTTTGATGTTTTGGAAATGCTGTTGAGCTTTTATATGCAATGTGCTTTTATGATATGCATGTGGGTCCACCTATACAGTAAGCCTGAGTATGTGACGCATACAAAATGGTGAGGCTGTGGGTGAGGTGCAAGCGATGTTCCTTGTACTACTATGTGGGTAATAGACGTATTCCTGCATTTTCTCTGGCTAGTAGAATAATGATAGCTCATATGGCATTGGATATCTGTTGCACTACATACTTTTGGAACTTATAATGGAAATTACTGCTTTTAGAACTTATATTGCACATGTAAATGAGCTTGGGGTGGAAGGTCCTTGAGGACCCCTTGTCTTACTGAGATTTCTTGTTAGAGATCTCACCCCACGTTTGGGGACGCTTATTTCAGGTTCAGGGAACCCTGAGGTTGAGACTCCTAGTGGCAGGAGGCCAGAGTCGAGTTAGATACTTCTGTACATGCTGACATTACTGGATATTGGCTGCTGTAGCAATACCTAACTGAACCAGAACAG
>JAVKPL010012117.1:0-57495 GCA_032173675.1 Gastrolobium villosum | reverse complement strand
TTTGAAGTATTAAAAATGGAACCTTGGATGGATATTTTCACGAAATGCAGAAACTGCATTCTGTCGTGAGATATCCGGATATCTGTCGAACAGATATCCGGATATCAGTATCCGGATATGGTATCCGGATATTGATATCCGGATATGGGATCTGGGTATCCGGATATGACATATCCGGATATGTCCAGTGTGATATCCGGATATGGCATATCCGGATATGCCCCTTCTGATATCCGGATATCCTGGGTTCTGCGCAGACAGTAGCTGTACTGTGTGAACAGTAAGCTATGGGGTGTGTGTGGACCCTAGTTTAAGGAAGTTGAACTTCTGTAATTAGTGAACTAAGTCAGAATCATGTGATTAAGGGCTTATGGCTTTGATGGAAGCCTTAAGACGTAAAACGTAAAGGAAAGGCGTAGTCTTTAAGTTATATGCTTGTGATGCATAAATGTTAATGTATTATTGGTCCATATCAGATTGTGATACTGCTGTTTGTGGACTTGTGAGTGGTTGGACTCTTGGCTTGGATAGCTAGCTTGCAAGGTAAGCTTTCGTGTCCTCGGTTTAGCCATTTTGATGTTCCACCATGTCCCATGGGGATGGGTTTATGCATGCTGTGTTACATGCTTTGATTATTTTGGAAATGCTGTTGAGCTGTTTATATGTAATGAGCTATTATGATATGCATGTGGTGTCCACCTAGACGGCAATCCTGAGTATGTAGTACATACAAGATGGAGAAGCATGTGGGTGAGGTGCAGGTAGTATCCATGTACTCATGTAGGCATAGACGTATTCCTACATTTCTCTGGCCAGTAGATTTGAAAGCACACATGACATGAATAATTGCTGCATCGCATGATTTTAGAACTTATATTGTAAATACTGTTTTTAGAACTTATATTACACATGTAAGTGAGCTTGGGGTGGAGACTCCTTGAGGACCCCTTGTCTTACTGAGATTTCTTGTTAGAGATCTCACCCCACGTTTGGGGACGCTTATTTCAGGACCAGGTAATGTTGAGGGCTCGGGTGGCAGGAGGCCAGAGCTGAGTTGATTTGATGATATGCTGACTGCTGTTTTTATTTCCGACTGTTGTTTATGTTTTCTGTTGAGTTTATGATATGACTGTTATTGGGCTTTGTTGCCTTATTTGGTGAGCATGGGGTTTGTCCATGCCACATGTTTGACTTTGGTCTTTTAGGTTAATGTTGTAATTAAAGTATCAGGATTTTGACCCAGGCTGCATGTTGTAGTCCTGTGGTTTTTAGATACTCACTTGATATTTATTTATGAGGTATTCAGTTAGTTGTCTTGCAATTTACATACAGGCAGTATTTTTATGAAAATGATTAAGTAATCAAGTTGGTTAAGTTAATGACGTCATAATTGAATTAAAGAAAAAGTTATTCCGCATTTTAATTAAGCGTGGCTTAATACGATAGTGTGTTAACAATCCGGGTTAACACGGGCTGTTACAGATGTCAGTTAGCCACCTCTAATTATTAGCATCTAATAGATTTTTATATTTATCCACATAAAAAGGCTCTTATAGTTATGTCTAGATTTTTATATTTTATCTCACATATGAACTTTCATTTATTACAATTATATTTACAAAATTTAAAAAAGAAGTAGGATATTAATGCACTTGTCTGCCACTTGCATTTACCATTTTCCAACATTATGATTAGAACAATGCAGCATTACAAATAAGCCATTGAGACAAAGCCAAAAAAGTCAGACGTATGAAGAAGGCAACCATCTACCTTCATATTGAAATATGGAGTTAAATTTCAAACATTTAAATGTCAGTTTCCAACATTTCCGATTTCAAACTGACTCGTAAAAAAAAGGCTTTTTAACAATTCCCATATAAAATATAGTGGGAATTTAATACAGTTGTCTCCCACTAAAAGATGTTAAATTATTTTTCCACCTATAACAACTTCAAATTTCAAAATTTAAAAAAGAAGTAGGATATTAATGCATTTGTCTGCCACTTGCATCTACAATTTTCCAACATTATGATTGGAACAATACAGCATTACAAATACGCGATCGAGACAAAGCCAAAAAAGTCAGATGTATGAAGAAGGCAACCATCTATCTACCTTCATATTGAAATATGGAGTTAAATTTCAAACCTTTAAAGATCAGTTTCTAACGTTTCCAATTTCAAACTAACTTGTAAAAAAAAAAAAGCCTTTTTAAACAAAATCTATAATAATAATTTTCATATTAAATGTTTAATTAAAAACATTATAGTTTTTGCGAGTTAAATTTAATTATATAAGAAACATGTTTTGTAAATTTAAAAAATATATTTTAATTTATATAAAATAATATAATGTTAACCAAAGAAATGGTAGAAGCATTACAATAATACAATTTGTAAAATAACATAAACTAACGTAATTTACCTTAGAAAATAACTTTGAAAAAAAAAATTCACTACAAATGAAACGTTTATTCCTCATTGACTAACCCTCTAAAAAAGGTAGATGCATTAATTGGATCATGAAATACAGAGTTATATGCATGACGTTTCACTTCTCTGTGTCAGCAATTAAAGTATTTTGTATTAATTTTACATATATTTTAAAAAGTCATTTTTTTCTCTTTTAATTTATAATTTTATATTTTTTATATTGGTTGTTACATGTTCATCATCTAATAGAAGAACAATTTGAGAAGATGATGAAGATAAACGGACAGAGAAGAGAATAAACATGTGCACAAAAGCTAATTACCAAATGAAAAGACCCAGTAACACATATCTATTTATACACAAAATAATTTCATTTTTTAATAATTAAGCTCAATAGTGGAATATTAATAGGATCAACAGTTACCTATGCAAAAAGTAGTGCAATATTAACGATGAACTCTTTTCCCAATTTTCAGTTTAAATTTTGAATTTGACTACTTTTCAACCTAACAATGCAAAAAGTAATGAATGACAGAGCGACACGTCAGCAAAGTTTAAGATATTCACTAATTATATATATATATATATATATATATATATATATATATTACAATTTAAAACATTTTATAATTTTTATAATTTTATTCATTTTCAAAATATATATCCAATATAAAAGTATTTTTTTTTTTTGAATACCCAATATAAAAGTATCCAATATAGAAGGAATGAGCGAAGCGACTTCCCCTCCTCTTTGTCATGAAAGCGCAGAGCTCTAATTGATGATAACTTCCAATCTTTGTGGTAGACCCACAAAATTGTCGGTTGGTTAAAATTCGTTGTCCACTTTTCATTTGATTATTTTACTTTTTCTGATTTTCTGCATTACAAAACAGTTATATTACTTAATTATGTGAACATTTTCAATATCAAAAAATAAGTATTGTCTTAACAAATATATGTTTTGAATAATTATATGTAGTGTTTTACTAAAATTATAATTTACAATGTGCAATTAATTGTGATATTAAATATTTATTTTTTAATTATATTTAATTCAAGTTTATTACTATGGAGATTATGGTGTGTGCTGTTATTATAACTATTTTCGTTTTTGACTTTTAAGAATGTCTTGTGCTAGAAGGCAATGAAATATAAGGACGTGTTGTGAAACTCTGACTATAATCATAGCTCCCCGACTCAGTGGAATATTAATAGGGTCAATAATTACTATGCAAAAATAAGTGCAATATTAATGATGAATTCTTTTCCCACAGTTTAAATTTTGAATTTGAATACTTTTTCACCTACCAATGCAAAATGTAATGACATATAATACATTTTAACCTACCCATGCAGAAAGTAGTGGATCATTAATACATGTGTTTGTCACCAACGAATTTTGAATTTCAAATATTATCACACCATTTTTACAAATTTTTTTGCGGAAAAATAAAAGATTTCCAGAAGACGCAATTTTTCAAACTCTTCTCAAGTGTGAACACAAAGCTAAAATGAAGGATAGAGCGACACGTCAGCAAAATTTCCAATGTTGGGTTTAAGATTATATATATTAAGATACAACACGTCATCAGATATATTTTGCTGTCAAAATTTCCGCGGTTAAAAATAACTTAAAGGTAATGTTTGGTTAAAAATGTTATACACGGATAGACTCAAATTTAAATTTAATAATTATAAGATTTAGTTTTATATTACCATATTACCATATTACTATTAAAGGAAACTTTTTAAAATTGTGTAGTGTGAACACAAAGATGAGATTGAACCACAGCATGACACCTCATCAAGGTTTCCAAAGATTGGAATTCCTTTATAATATATATATATATATAAGAAGCTGAACAAAAAAATAGTAAGAACAAGAGAAAGAAGATGTCAAAATAAGTGAACGACTAAAAAAAATGAGAAATGAGAAGGCGTGTAGGTTTTGTTTTAACAATCTCAATGGACAAAGTAACTGAACATAATTGAGTTGTCAGTTTTTGAAATTTAAAATTTAAAAATAATTATGAGCTGTGTCCCAATAAAATGAGAATAAATCTGCACCATTAACTAAATTTATTTAATCATTTAACTAAACCAATGCATAAAGAATGTCATCATTAAATGAGTTGTCAGCATTCAAAATTTAAAAATCAAATTTTGAATTTCAAAATTTGAAATCTCGAAATTTAAAGAGCATTCAGATATATTTATTGACTTGTCTGCCACCAACACTCATAAGCGATCTCTACCATTGATTTAAAGTAACAAATCATGTCCATTGAAAATAATAATTTTTTTGTATTTGTATTTATTATATTACCATATTACTATTAAAGGAAACTTTTTAAAATTGTGTAGTGTGAACACAAAGATGAGATTGAACCACAGCGTGACACCTCATCAAGGTTTCCAAAGATTGGAATTCCTTTATAATATAAGAAGTAACAAATCATGTCCATTGAAAATAATATTTTTTTTTGTATTTATTATATTACCATATTACTTAATTATGTGAACAGTTTCAATATCAAAAAATAAGTATTGTCTTAACAAATATACGTTTTGAATAATTATATGTAATGTTTTACTAAAATTATGATTTACAATGTGCAATAAATTGTGATATTAAATATTTATTTTTTAATTATATTTAATTCAAGTTTATTACTATGGAGATTATGGTGTGTGCTGTTATTATAACTATTTTCTTTTTTGACTTTTAAGAATGTCTTGTGCTAGAAGGCAACGAAATATAAGGACGTGTTGTGAAACTCTGACTGTAATCATAGCTCCCCGACTCAGTGGAATATTAATAGGGTCTTACTATGCAAAAATAAGTGCAATATTAATGATGAATTCTTTTCCCACAGTTTAAATTTTGAATTTGAATACTTTTTCACCTACCAATGCAAAATGTAATGACATATTAATACATTTTAACCTACCAATGCAGAAAGTAGTGGATCATTAATACATGTGTTTGCCACCAACGAATTTTGAATTTCAAATATCATCACACCCTTTTTACAATTTTTTTTGCGAAAAATAAAAGATTTCCAAAAGAGGCAATTTTTCAAACTCTTCTCAAGTGTGAACACAAAGCTGAAATGAAGGATAGAGCGACACGTCAGCAAAGTTTCCAATGTTGGGTTTAAGATTATATATATTAAGATACAACACGTCATCAGATATATTTTGCTTTCAAAATTTCCGCGGTTAAAAATACCTTAAAGGTAATGTTTGGTTAAAAATGTTATACACGGATAGACTCAAATTTAAATTTAATAATTATAAGATTTAGTTTTATATTACCATATTACTATTAAAGGAAACTTTTTAAAATTGTGTAGTATGAACACAAAGATGAGATTGAACCACAGCGTGACACTTCATCAAGGTTTCCAAAGATTGGAATTCCTTTATAATGTCTTTATAATATAAGAAGCTGAACAAAAAAATAGTAAGAACAGGAGAAAGAAGATGTCAAAATAAGTGAACGACTAAAAAAAATGAGAAATGACAAGGCGTCTGTAGGTTTTGTTTTAACAATCTCAATGGACAAAGTAATTGAACATAATTGAGTTGTCAGTTTTTTGAAATTTAAAATTTAAAAACAATTATGAGCTGTGTCCCAATAAAATGAGAATAAATCTGTACCATTAACTAAATTTATTTAATCATTTAACTAAATCAATGCATAAAGAAGGTCATCATTAAATGAGTTGTCAGCATTCAAAATTTAAAAATCAAATTTTGAATTCCAAAATTTGAAATCTCGAAATTTAAAGAGCATTCAGATATATTTATTGACTTGTCTGCCACCAACACTGATAAGCGATCTCTACCATTGATTTAAAGTAACAAATCATGTCCATTGAAAATAATATTTTTTTTTGTATTTATTATATTACCATATTACTATTAAAGGAAACTTTTTAAATTTGTGTAGTGTGAACACAAAGATGAGATTGAACCACAGCATGACACCTCATCAAGGTTTCCAAAGATTAATAAATATGATCCCATAAATTACAAACGTTAGATTGACGGAAATCAACGGTTAAGATTTAATATTTTTTTTTGTATTTATTATATTACCATATTACTATTAAAGGAAACTTTTTAAATTTGTGTAGTGTGAACACAAAGATAGTTTCCAAGATTAATAAATATGATAGTTGACGGAAATCAACGGTTAAGATTTAGTAGTAAGAAGTAGTAAGAAAGATAGGTAGTAAGTATAACCCTTCCCATAAAAAATAAATAATTGTTTATGTGGGAGGGGTTATACTTACTACCTAATTTTTTTACTATTTGTTACTACCAAATCTTATCCGTTGATTTCCGTCAATCTAACGGTTATAATTTATCTTAAATTAATAATTAATTAATAAATACGATCCCATAAATTCCAACCGTTAAATTGACGGAAATCAACGGTTAAGATTTGGTAGTAATAAGTAATAAGAAAATCTCTCCGTTTCTTAAAACGACAAATGAATCCCATAAAAAAAATAATAATAAAGCGATTTTTGGGTGTCTTGAAGACCACGAAATAACACTATAAATACGACCCCTTATTTTCCACCTTTCATCTCCATTCCTTTCGTCACCACAAAAACCCTAAACCCTTATTCAAAACCTAGACCCCTTTTTAAAACCTAAACCCCTTCCTTCATTCCCGATCCAACTCCACAACCTTTATCTCCGATCCACAATGGCCGCCACCACCGCCTTGCTCCGCTCTCTCCGACGCCGCGACCTTGCCTCTTCTTCTGTCTCTGCCTTTCGATCGGTACATCACCGCACTCTCTTTCTGTTTCATTTCATTCTCCATCTTTACTCTTTCTTATGAAGGTAGTGAATCAATTTGTGGCTTATGTTCAGATTTTTGGCCAAGATGTTAAACAAAATTATAACTTTATAGTTTTCGTATTAATTTTTACGATTTGTGTGATGTGGCTCTGTGTTCTGTCGTTATGTGGAACCTTGTTTCAAAGGTAAAATCCACTTATGGGAAATAGTAAATAAAAGTTAACTCTGCCTATAATACATACATACTACTAGATCTTCGATTTTTGTAGAAGATAGAAGCACTCGTCACTTTTCGTGTTACTGATTATTGGGTCATGTATTAGCTCAAGCTTTTCCTAGATTATCTTTTTTTTTTTTTTCTGTGCAACTGTCTTCACTGTTACTCACTTACAAGTATGGGATGCCATTGTTTTATTTCATTTAATCTAATATTTCATGATTGACAATTTTTGAATCGCTTCTGACCTTGTAAATATCATGGCATCATTCGTAGAATTGTGATTGTTGGAATTGCATTTGTCAAGTGTGTGGTGAGCATTATTCAGAAGTTAATTTTCATTTTCTTTCACGTGGTGTACAGTTGACTGGCAGCACTAAGACATCATATGTAGGCCACAAGTGGGCAAGTTTGTCTCGACCATTCAGGTGCCATTTGTTGTTTCATTTTCATAAGTGTTTCCCTCATGGTCATATATATATATATATATATATATATATATATATATATATATGGTACTTCCAATCTCTTGTCAAATTTAATAATTGTAAAATTTCATCCTCACTGCAGTTCAAAGCCTGCTGGTAATGATGTCATTGGAATTGATTTGGGTACTACAAATTCATGTGTTTCTGTTATGGAGGGGAAGGTTAGACTTTCTTTCTCTTAATTTGCTTGGATATGTTTTCAGTACATGGTTTCTGGGTTGACTAATATTTATATCCTTTCCAGAATCCTAAAGTTATTGAGAATTCTGAAGGAGCTCGAACGACACCATCCGTGGTTGCCTTCAACCAGAAAGGAGAGCTGCTTGTAGGTACACCAGCCAAGCGTCAGGCCGTGACTAACCCAACAAACACTCTTTTTGGCACCAAGCGTTTGATTGGTAGACGCTTTGATGATGCTCAAACTCAGAAGGAGATGAAGATGGTGCCATTCAAGATTGTTAAGGCACCCAACGGAGATGCATGGGTTGAAGCCAATGGGCAGCAGTATTCCCCCAGCCAAATTGGTGCTTTTGTTCTCACCAAGATGAAGGAAACTGCTGAATCATATCTTGGAAAGTCAGTTTCAAAAGCTGTAGTTACTGTACCGGCTTACTTCAATGATGCTCAGAGGCAGGCAACAAAAGATGCTGGTAGAATTTCTGGTCTTGATGTCCAGAGAATTATCAATGAGCCCACTGCGGCTGCCCTTTCGTATGGGATGAACAACAAGGAGGGTCTCATTGCAGTTTTTGATCTTGGAGGTGGAACATTTGATGTCTCCATCTTAGAAATTAATGGTGTTTTTGAGGTATGAACATTTATTTCTTCTCCGTCTTCCTTTCTTAACCTATCATAAGGAATAATGCTGGAAATTTTTACTAATAACAACTTGTCCAGGTGAAAGCAACTAATGGTGACACCTTCTTGGGAGGAGAGGATTTTGATAATGCTTTATTGGACTTTCTAGTGAGTGAATTCAAAAGAACTGAGAGCATCGACCTTTCAAAGGATAGGCTTGCCTTGCAGAGGCTAAGGGAAGCTGCTGAGAAAGCTAAGATAGAACTGTCTTCAACATCTCAAACGGAAATCAATCTTCCTTTCATCACTGCTGATGCGTCTGGTGCAAAGCATCTGAACATCACATTGACCAGATCCAAGTTTGAGGCTTTGGTAAACCACTTGATCGAAAGGACAAAGGCACCATGTAAGAGCTGCTTGAAGGATGCTAACATATCTATCAAGGATGTTGATGAGGTTCTTCTTGTTGGAGGGATGACCCGTGTGCCTAAAGTTCAGGAGGTGGTTTCAGAGATCTTTGGAAAAAGTCCTAGCAAAGGAGTAAACCCTGATGAGGCAGTTGCCATGGGAGCAGCTATCCAGGGTGGTATCCTACGTGGAGATGTTAAAGAGCTACTACTCCTAGACGTGACTCCACTTTCTCTGGGTATTGAGACTTTGGGTGGTATCTTTACAAGGTTGATCACTCGCAACACCACAATTCCTACCAAAAAGAGTCAGGTATTCCTTAAATATTGATGATTATTTAAGACAATTTTGTCTTGTACTCACTAGGTTCTAAGTTAGTGAATTCAGTATTTCATAAGTAATGAAATATTGAAATCATACAATTATGTGCTTAATTGAAATCCCCTGCAAGGTATCTTACAAACATTCAAGTAGTAAAAAAGAGAACCACAGCAAAAAAAATTACTCATTTTTTTTGTGTGGTGGGTGGAAGCTGGTTTAGTAATTTCAAAAGTTAGCCTATTCAATTTTATTGAATTTATTTTTAGCTATTTGGTGCAGTGTATTCCTAACTTGTGATATGGTTGTCTCAGGTGTTTTCAACAGCAGCTGACAATCAAACTCAGGTTGGTATAAAGGTGCTACAGGGTGAGCGGGAAATGGCTGCTGACAACAAAATGCTTGGAGAATTTGAGCTTGTTGGCATTCCTCCTTCCCCACGAGGTATGCCTCAGATTGAAGTCGCATTTGACATAGATGCTAATGGGATTGTTACTGTCTCTGCCAAAGACAAGTCCACTGGGAAAGAACAACAAATTACCATCCGTTCATCTGGAGGACTCTCAGAAGATGAGATTGATAAGATGGTTAAAGAAGCGGAGTTGCATGCGCAGAGAGACCAAGACAGAAAGGCTCTTATTGACATCAAAAACAGTGCTGATACAGCCCTCTACAGCATTGAGAAAAGTTTGGGTGAGTACAGAGATAAGATTCCCACTGAAGTGGCAAAAGAGATTGAAGATGCTATTTCAGATTTGAGAAAAGCGATGGCAGGGGACAATGCTGATGAAATAAAGTCAAAGCTTGATGCTGCAAACAAAGCTGTGTCCAAGATTGGAGAACACATGTCTGGTGGTTCAAGTGGCAATTCCTCGGCTGGAGGTTCTCAGGGTGGTGAACAGCCTCCTGAGGCAGACTACGAGGAGGTCAAGAAGTGAGACATTTAGGTGTGGTTTTATGTTTCAACAAAACCTGTAACGGATTGCCAGCAGCAATTAGTCAAGCTTTGGTTGATTAGAAACCTTGTCGGAAGTCGGGTGAAAGTTTTTTAGTTCAGATGTAATTGTAGCGTGAGTGGAGTGAAAAAGTGGTCATGTGATTTGATCACAATTACTTATTTAAAAATTATACATTTTTTCTCTCTCTTATTTCATCAATAATGAGTGGTTGTGATCAAATTACATGATCATTTTTTTTTCACATGAGAGGATTCACTCCCAATTGTAGCCAACCCAAGTTCCATAACACTATATTCTCGTGCTCATTCAAAATGCAAGGTTTATTAGGATTCTCTTTTGTGAAATATCATAAATGGGAAATATTATTCTTATATAACATAAGATAAAATTCTTTCCTACACATCCATTGATTATTCGTGGAGTTTAATTTGTATTTTTTTATTTTTTATAAGTGAGTGGGTCTCATCCATTATTGTCATTATGGTAGGAGAGAATTATTCTCCTATAATATAAGATTAATAAAGCCCATCATAAATACAATAAAACTTCAGGATGCGTGAAACGTAAAGTTTGTGTTAAGTAGATTGGACCAAGATTATTAAATCAATTAAATTGTGAATCGGGAAACTAAATTTAAATTAGTTTGAAATTATCATATAAATTATGTAAAATACATCATTTGATGTTAGGAATTTAAAATGGGTAAAGTATCTGTCATTTTAAAGGATGTAAAGTTGTGTCATTTTAAGAAAGAAAGAAATAGATAAAGAAGAAGAGAGTTCACAAAAAAATAAAGGTATAGATTCCCTTTTTCGTAAGAATGAAAGAATATAAGTTGTGTCATTTAAAAAGATAAACATTTTTTCCATTAAAAATTTACAAAATGACTTCCCGGTAAGTCTAAAAAACATAAAATCGTAAGTCATCATGGCTGAATCGCAAAAAGCGATTGTATGAAGTTTATGTCAGTGAATGAGTGACTGACTGTATGAACAAAAAAACTTCACCGTAAGTCTAAAAACATAAAACCGTAAGTCATCATGACTGAATCACAAAAAGTGATTGTATAAAGTTTATGTCAGTGAATGAGTAACTGACTGTTTGAACAAAAAAACTTCACCGTACGTCTAAAAATATAAAATCATAAATCATAACTGAATCACAAAAGTGATTGTGTGAAGTTTTGATGGAAATTAATAGTTAGGATCTAAAATGATACAAGATTATATAATTTAAAAGAATAAATATTTTTTCTTATTTTAATTATTTTTTTATTTAACAAGTTTAACATATTTGACTTTGCATTTTTTTTGTATGAGAATTAATTATACGGAGTAATTCGTATCGGTTACAATCGCACCAATTCATTTATATACGGTATGATTCAGAGCCATATCTTCATCGCTTGATATGAATCGTTGGCTTAACAAATCATGATAATTCTATGACTATAAATCGGACATTGATGGTTTAACACCTGCAAAATACGTGTATATGGGGAAGAAAGGAATGGAGCTAGAATTGCGACCTTGTAGTGGTAAAATTACAACACGATTAAAGTATTGTCTCTATTTTAAAAATAATTCAAAATTAATATTTATTTTTTAAAAAATAAATAAAATACTCTGTACCTCCTCAACTATAAACTTGCATTAGCTAACCTAATATTTATTTTTTCAAATCCGATCCGTTTTTTTGGTTTGGATTGATCGATTTTCGGTTTTTTGAAAATCCTAAAATTTCTTTTATAATATGCTAATAATATCTTTTATATATTGGTTTTGTAATTTATTTTTTTAAATACAAAAGCATCAGATAATATAGTTTTCTTTTTTGGATAATGAGATATGAGGTTTTATTGATGAGATGCGACTATGTTTTTTTCTTGGGTTTAGTTGATGGATTAATGCGTTTTGGGTTTAGAAATTTTTGGGTTATGATTGGGGAAAGACCCAAATTAGGTAGAGAAAAATTAATATATTGGATCAGTTTGGATTGGATCAGTTTTCATCTATCAATCCGAAAACCGATCAAATCCAATTAAAAATTGTGGTTTTTTTTTTTCAGTTTTTAATTTTTCAATTTTCAATTTATTCAGTTATTAATTTTTCGATTCGATTATCGCGATTTGAATCAGTTTGAATTGGTTCATGAACATCCGTACATTTAAAGTATAGTCCACAGTTAAAACTATCGTTTTATCTAAAACCAAAGTACACTGCATTTGATTTTCTTCCTCTCTAAGCACCATGACAAGCACGTTCACAACGTCAATCATGGGACAAAAAAAAGTAAATTATTCATAATCTATCAAACACAGCGAAATTTTTAAGGTACTCCCGTGTACCAGTGACTCAGTGTGACGGCCCAATCAAAATCGGAGAGAGGAGGTGCAAGTTGCACAGAGAAAAGAAAAAAAAATTATTCTAAGTGTTATTTTTTGAATAGGAGACGCACGTTTAAAAAGCACTCCAAAGACAGAGAGACTCATGATAAACAAATGACAACAAAAAATCAAAAAGTGTTAACAAAAACAGAAAACATAAGAGAAGGTAGCAATGGAAACTAATAAAATTACCAAACCTGAAAATGTGAACTACTCAAACAGGAAATAAATGAAAGATCAATACACAGGGTCCATGAATCAATATTTTGAACTAAGACTTTGTGCACATCACAAACAAACGAGCATCCTTTAGTTAAAAAAATTGAATATTACCTGGTATATGATACGTGCCAACTAAAAATCATAAAGCTTGAAACAAAAGACAACTTTTTTCCTGAAAAATTTGTAATCTATAGTTTCCCTTTTAAATTGAGGGATTAATGTTTGTGACATTGTAAGAGATAATTTTATCTCTTACGGACATAAAAGTACGTGGGACACATATTTTCTTTTTCTCTTTCTTCTTTTGATATGGAACTCATTTTTTGTGCTTCCAAGCTTGTGCTCCCTTTCCAAAATAAGGGGCGAAAGAATTGGGAGAAAATTTAGAAGGAAGGAGGAGGTATAAATAGGAGAAAATATTTCCTTTTTTTGGTAAACGACCACAAAAAATATTATGCTCTTGAAGCACATTCAAAAAATCTCTTGATATGATCTCACATGGGCCCATACATTTTTATGTATATAAAGTAAGTTTTTTGACCCTTATAACTCTTTATTAATAATTAATTACCAAAATGACTTTCATTATAAACTATTTCAAAAATTTATTCTCCTCAAAAAACATAACACCAATCTACCCCTGTTTGATCATTGACCACGAAGCCTACTCGGGTACACCTCTCCCTACCCGAGTATTTTTTGTTTACCCGGGTAGGAAGGGGTGTACCCGGGTATAGTTCTTGAATCTGGAAAAATGGTTGAATTATTTACGCGGGTAGGTAGAGGTGTACCCGGGTAAATAGCGACCACCAATGTTGGCAATGATTTGATGCTGGTGTAGTCCACGATTCTGATGTGTCTGAGTCTTTGAAGGAGGAAAATAGACTTAGGGTTGAGCCTGAAACTGTGGTGCATGAAATTATGAAGGAGTTTCCCAATGTTGGCAATGATATTGAAGCATATGAAGAAGCTGTTCCTTTCCTTGAATATTAAGGAAAATGGAGATAGTGTTTTATTACTTCCCTCTAAAGCTTGCCCTACTTTGGATGTTGTTGGCCCTATAATTCACTCTTATATTTATCCCATGAAAGAGCAAGCTGATGCTTCTGCAGCAGTGCCTGAATCATGTTCAGTTCCAATAGATATGGGAAGTGAACAGATGGTAAATGATCATATAACAGCAGCACCAGAGGATCAGTCTGTTGGTCCTACAAGAAGGTGATAATTCTTTTTGTATCTCTCTTGGTCATATAACAGCTCGCCCTAATTATTTACCCGGGTACACCCCTACCTACTTGGGTAAACAATTCAACCATTTTCCCAGATTCAAGAACTATACCCGGGTACACCCCTCCCTACCCGGGTATTTTTAACTTACCCGGGTGGGGAGAGGTGTATCCGGGTAGGCGTCTAGTCAACGGTCAAACAGGGGCAGATTGGTGTTATGTTTTTTGGGAGATTAAATTTTTAAAATAATTTATAATGAAGATCAATTTGGTAATTAATTATTAGTAAAGGATTATAAGGGTAAAAAAAAAAACTATATAAAGTATGATTTTATTTCCGATAATAAGTAACTCATAAATTGAACTTGAAAACTTGAACAACAGAGAACCCAACATTTAATTCCACTAGAGCCATGAGCTTGAAGAAGCAAGCCCACGGACACTAAGAAGCAAAGGAAAGCTTTGGACAAGGAGAGACATCCCTAGCTGAAGCTTCCATGGACTTGGCCAAGAAACTGCTGACGTAGTTGCAGCAAGTTCAGAATGCTGATGATGATAACAACGATGAGTGTGAGGTATGCTCTTCGTAGGCTTAGTTCTTAGCGTTTCTTCATCAAGAAAGGAGCCTGTTTTATACATCATGTTTCCTTGCTTTCTTGGTGCTTTTGTTGGTATCAGTTAACTCTTGCTCATTTGATGTTTCAAATTTTCTTGCTGAGTTATTTCTATCATAACATCTTTTTTTGTTGATTTTACTCTTAAGGTTTTACTTTAGGTTTAACCCTTTTAGCTGCTACTGTCCGTAACATCAGAACTGAACTTGTAGTGGATTTGTTGGAAGTATCTTTAGGAGCTTTACTATTATGGGTTCTTACCTATACTTTGTCTTGGTGGGTACTACAATCTGTATTCCTTCTGAACATTGAGAGAATTTTAACTTTGTAATGTTTGGCATGACTTACTCCATCCTTTATGTCTTTTAGGTTACCTAATACTATTTTGCAAGAAAAAGATGATGCGTCAACGCAAAGAATGTTCAATCTTTCTTTGAAATAATTTGTAAAGAAACAATTCAAACCAAAAGTTTAAACTGTTAGGCTACATTAATGGTTTTATATATCTCTAACACGTCCCTCACACCAGAGCCCACTGGGCTTGAAAGGTGGACAATACACAGGTCCAACTACTAATACTAAGAAAATACTTAATTAATTATTAATTAAATAGGGGCGGTGAGGATTTAACCCGTGACATTGAGGCTCTGATACCATGTAAAGAATCAATTCAAACCGAAAGCTTAAACTATTAGGTTAGGCTACGTTAATGGTTTTATATATCTCTAACACGTCCCTCACACGATAGAGTGCTGGGCTTAAAGGGTAGACAATGCACAAACCCACCTACTTATACTAAAAAACTCAACAGTACTTAATTAATTAGGGGGCCGTGGATTAATTAGGGGGCCGTGAGGATCAAAACCTATGACAACAAGGCTCTGATACCATATAAATCACCAATTCAACTCAAGAGCTTAAGTGTTAGGTGAGGCTATAGTGGTAAGCATGTTTACCATGATGTCCAAGGTCCCAGCTTCGACTCGGCCTCTCCGCAAAAGCGGGGTAAGGCTTGACTCGTATGTCCTTCCCCAAACACTCACGAGTGGGTATTGAACTGAGTCGGCCCTTTATTATAATTATTGAAGTATCCCTTCTCTTATCTCATGACAGTAAACTCTTAGCTTTTGATGTTATGTTTCTTCTTCCTCAAGAACTGCCTGCATCTTTAGTTCCAATAGTTCTGTCCAACAAAGTTGTTCAGTGCCTGATGGATATACTATCGACAAAGAATACTTGGCTATATAAAATTGCACAGCATTTTCTTGAACAGTTGTCAGATTGGATTGGGAATGAATCGAATGATGATATCTAGAGAGTTGCCGTTATTGTTGCTATACTGAAACACAGCAGCGGAAAATTTGATTGTATCACATGGAAAAGAGTTGTTAAAGATTTGACAGAATAGTTCAAAACAGAACCTGGTTGCATGCTTTTTATTCCGAACTTGATGAATCTAATTGTAGATGAAGGTAATGCTTTGGAGGAACCTTCAAACCAGAGTCAAACAACAGATGAAAAATTTGAAATAGGTTCAATTGAGTATAAGAATTCTCCTAGGACCACTGGGAATCCTGACTTCTTGAAAGAGTTGGGATATAGAATCTTTTCTCAGTATTTTGATTCTAACAGACTGCATTCACTGAGGTACCTGTTTATCAAGTTGCTCCTGCAAGTGGTTCTTCGACCAGGAGAATACTCTGGAGCGGCATTGAACTCATCTATGAAGCACCGACTCCGACACGGCATTTTCGATACGTTCCAAATACTTTGTCGATACGACCATTAATTCGTCGATAAGATACAATACGTTTCCGATACGCGTATCGGATACGTTGGGAAAAAAAATCGGAGTATCGGTGCTTCATAGGAACTCGTCGTATGTTGTTGGAAAGATTTTTCTGCTTTTGATCTTCCTTAGTTGATGGAAGATGATTTGGAGGTTGACACTGCACCAGAGTTGAAAGATGTTGTTGTGGATACATTACTCTAGGCTTTCATATTCATCAGCTTCTATGTGGAGTTCGATCGAGCAGGTAAGCTTGAGAAATGCAATGTTTATCTTTTTCTTTGCAGCCTTATAAGTCAAGTAGATTGTATTACCGATTGGTATTACTCAGTGCATGCAGTCTCTTTAATACTTTCAAGTTGTTAGTGCTCATCTTGATTCTCTCGTGTTTTCTATGCTGATGCAATTCATGAAGCCTGTGTTAACTGAGGGACTTGTTGCAATTTTGTTTTCACTTCTAATAACTATAACGAAGGGCCGGCTTGGCTCAGCAGTAAGCTTGCTTGTCGTTGTGTGTCAGGTCGCGGGTTCGAATCAGTCTCTCTGCAAAAAGCAGGGGAAAGACTGCCTAAAGTATTTCCTTCCTAGACACTCACGAAGTCGATATTTGAACTGGGTCGGCCCTTCTAATAACTATAACAGCATGGTTTTTTTTCTTCTCATCTGGACACTTCAGTTGAGTCGAACTATAAATGGTATTGATATTCGATCCAATATAGTTAATGCAATATCTTAGCTACTTGGTTTAAATATGAGATATATTTATTTATGTGAGATTATTGATAATTGGGGGAGCTATATACTTATATGACATAGTATACAGTTAGTTGTACTTTAGATACGTTGAAGTACTTATATTATGTCGAAGCTACAGTTGATTCTGATGGTGAGATGGATATGTAATGTTCAGAATGGATACATATCTAGCCCAAATCTTCAAAGAGAATAAAATTCATTCACCAAAAATAAAAAAAAATAAAAAAAAATCAGGCTGCTGGTGAAACTGCACATTCCCATCTTGTTGAATTTTTTTTGGATAATTTACATCAACTTGTCATGTAAAAAATTTGTATCTATGTCTAAATATTCCGAGTATACTATGCATTATATTGTTATTATTTTTTGCAATGGACCAACTTTATGTTTTTTATGCTGTTTTTCTCCGGGTGTGCAACATCATAATAATAAAATTTGTGCATAAAAATTTTAAGAACTGGCCTGAATTGAAAGTTGAGTGCTACATGTGGCAATGGTTTTGCACCAACTTGGAAACCAATTCTTTAAATTGAATAAGCTGGAATGAGGGATTGCTGCCAAATCCTGCTTAAAGAGATATCTGCCACCGTTGCTTTCACTTTTCAGAGACAAAAACAAGCTACAAACACAATGTTATGCTTGAAATTTAATTTTTCCTTCAGCACTAGTATGATGAGATTAATCTTCCGAATTCTCTTCAAGATGACTTGTTCAAGCCCTTGTTTCAGGGTCTTAGGGGACGGGGAGAGAGGCTTACAGGGACATCCTACAGAGGTGTTTGCTGATGGAATTTTGTTGGTGGAACTTCAATGACTTATTTTTCATTTTTGCACTGTTTTGTGTGTTACATGACAATTGACATTTTTTAGTAAAAAGAAAAAGAACTTGTTAATAATAATAATAATAATAATAATAATAATAACATATGCTCCTTAAATTTCACTTTATTTGAACTCATCATTCAATATATAAATTTATTTCTCAGTTCATCATTATCTGACTTAATCAAGTTTGAGTACGGAAGGCGGAGCCAGATGAAAAATTCAGTTAATGCCAAAAGACTTATAAGATAGAATTCAACCAGTATCATAATTGTATTATTTTTAAAAACTTAGCCAATACTAAAGTTGTATCATAATTTTTAAAGAAAACCTATACCACTTTTTAAAAATTAGCTGATGCCAAGACATCGGCCAGCATACAAGTGGCTTCGCCACTGGAGTACGGTCTTGAAACCTCTAATTAAGTAAATAAGTTTGTTACCATTTTAATCATTCAGTATAATTTTTAATACAGATTTCTTTAACAACTCGTTCGTTTAAGCATCAGCATCATTGACAATTGAAATCTTGACTGCCTATGTATTTGGTACCAGAATAACTAGAAAATGGTTTTTCTCAATTCCATCTGCGAAAGGCGTGTTACACCAGAAGAATGTAATTTTACCCCTTTTTTTCCCCCATTTGTTTACCCATCAATAGGCTTCTTGGATATAACCTATTCCAGCGCAAAGACTACTTGGGTATAACCTTGACTTATCCATTATGTGTTATATTAAGTGTGATGAGTATCACATTAGTTGGTAATGGATTAAATGGAAGCAAGTTGAATATTAAGGTTTCAAAGACCAGAATATTCCTTTGCAGTACTATGCAAGTTGTGAAGCTATTGTTTTCCAATATACTGTGAATGTACACTTAAATAAATAATGACTTAACTCATTTTTATTAAAAGAAGAAAAACTATTATTGATTGAATCCCACAATAATAATAATAATAATAGTTCATTGTTGTTATGATTATCCCCCACAAAGTTCGATGTAGTTATGTTCTTGCACAATTTATTCTCATCTTGCACTCATCGGACATAAGCAAAGATTACTTTTAACATATGTCACGTTAAAGTTCATTAATTGGTTTAAATAAAGTGGCAACTTTTTTTTAGGCAAGGAGCTCATGTCTCACTCATGTGTACAGATGTATCAGTTGCAGGCAGCTTCCGATTGAACCAATTATAAAGGTAAGGCGGCGTGCGCACACTCAACAGAAGCCAGCCCAAGCCGTCAATCCAGGCACCCCTTGCTCCCGAAACCAAATGATTTATCTATTATGATTCCCAACACCACACACACAAAAAGTTCATCTAAGTTATGTTCTTGCACAATGTACTCTCTTATGTCCCACTCCCAGGCTTCATGTTTCAATCGCTAACTACAAAACTGATAAATTTGTTTGAAGTACATTTGAGAATATTCAAGGGATTTTGGATGGCTAAAAATCTTTGAAGCTCGATTCTTTAGAGAATTTTGTTTTAAGTACATGTAAGAATTCAAAAGCTTAGAAAGCTATAAATATCTTTACAAGCACGATTCTCTACAGAAATTTGAGATTAATAATGCCAATTCACATTTCATATTCTAAATGATCCTTCTTTTGAAGGTTTATTTATTTATATATTCACATTCTTTGGTTGGTTTAATACGGCCATGCATCTCCATGATACATACAAAATGGAAAAGTTATGGGGTGTTTGATTGTGTTTTGATTTTTTTGTTCTTAAAACTGTTTTGTAGAATAATTATGAAAACAATTGTTTTAGTATTTTTTTGTTTTGAAAGTTAAAAACAAAAACATCTCAGACATGTTACTATTTGTAAATTTTTTTTTACAAAACAAGTATTACCAAAGGAATTTTTTTGTTCTGAAAATTAAAAAATTGTTTTTAAGAACAGTTTAATTGCAGAGCCTTGGTCTTCATCATCCCAACAAATTAATTGCAGATCCACAAAAATGCCTTCTCCAAGGAGGATGATCCATCTATTTACTGTGGTGGTAATGTGTACAAGGTAAAAACACAAAAAACACTAATTCTATTGGTTCTCTCTTCCTAACCTGTGGAACCATCTCTATCCACTAAAGATTTTTCACCAAATATCACTATTTTCTGGCATACAAATTGTTTCGATTATCTTCCAAACCCTTCGGTTTAAGGAACCATTTTTATAACTGTCACACTTCAAATCCAGGAGCAGGTGCTCAGAGTCCACAATCCAATTAGCTGCACTCCCACGGTGAAACCAACAAACAATTTCCACAACCCCTGTAATCAGAAAAAAGGACAATCACAAATTTAGCCTATTACGCAATCTGCAGAACATTTAATTCATAGCAGCAGAGGAACATACGTATATCAATTAAATTGACATACCTCGCCCATGCCTTCAAGCACTACGCTCGGGGAAAGCCAATGAAGCAAACATTTCTTCATCCGCTAAGCAGCATTGCTCTTGCTGACCATTAGTTCCAAAAGACCTGCCCTGCTACGAGTGTCCATTGTCCGCTTCAGAATCACTCCCTGACGAACTCCCCGAATCCGAATCTGCTACAGAATCAAAATTTAGGTTTTTCTGTCGGGAATTTTGAAGTACAAAACAGAAAGCATACGGTAGGAACAGGTTTCATACCACTACATGATGAGGAACCACTGCTAGAACTGCTCGAGCTACTAGAACTACTACTTGCATTGCCTCCTCCAACCACATCTTTGTCTTTCTCAATCTCCACAGGGGGGAAATTGCTCATTGGCATCTCGTCCCCAATGTCAACATCCTCATCACCAGCTTCTATTTTCTTCGGCTTCTTCACCTCAGCTGGTGCTGTTGTATCAACCTTCTCCCTATCAGATAATTCCTGGCAAGACAAACAACAAATTAGTATACAAGCTAAAAGCATTGTTCTCTATGCTACGTGAGAAAGCAAATCCTTTCAACATAGAGAAATTGACAAGAAGGGATTTTACCCCATTGCCTTTGTTAGAAGCCATATTATTATTGACCATTAGTGCCTGGCGCTTAATCTTGCTCACCATCTTTTTCCAATTTGTCACCAATCGATCAAGTTCCCAAAGGGTCTCTGTGTCAACAGCCTCAATATCAAGCTCGATCTCATCCCCATCCTGCTTCAAATGCCCATTTCTCTTCCTTATGATCTGCACTACCTGTTCCATTTTCTCTGCTGGCAAACTCTGCAACCCAATTCCCAACTTGTGCTTCTCCTCAAGGCTCATATCCCTCTTATTTGGGTCCTTCGCCTTTGGCTTGGGCTGCTTCAAGGGCTTCACAGGAGGCGCACGCATTGGGGACGGAGTGCGCACGGGAGACTGCAATAACGGCGGATTTGAAGAACTCACAGGGTCAGGTGGTGGCTCTATCAATTTGGGCGGAGGGATCGGATTCACCTTCCTCTTGACCCTCTCTGGCTCTACATGGTTCCACGAACTAGCCTGCAATTCATCATCAAAAGAGCGATCTTCAAATCTCTCATGCAACGGCCTATAAAGCTCCTCAAACCTCGCCAGAAGCTGCTCCGCCCTGGCGTATACGTCGTGACCCTTGGGATTGTAGGTCAATGCGTTGTTGAACGTCAATCGCACATCGGACGCAAATTCTGACTGAGTCGCATACACATTCTTGGCGAGATTCGACTTCACGGTACCCAGATCCATCGGTTTCTTAATTATATCATAGTAATCGTGAAGACCCATCCCCGCGACATCGACGGGAACGTTGAAGATCCAACCGAATTTATGTTTCATCAGCTTCTGCAAAACCTGCGCACAACCCTTCATCATGTTCCCAACTTCTGAATGGGACCGCTTCAATTCTTTCATCGGTAAGAAGTATTTTATTTCCTTTATTGATGATTTCTCACGGAAAACTTGGGTTTACTTTCTGAAGGAGAAGTCCGAGGTGTTTGATGTGTTCAAAAGGTTCAAGGTGATGATTGAGAAGGCAACAGGAAGCTATATCAAATCGGTGCGGTCTGACAGAGGTGGGGAATATACCTCAACAGCGTTTATGTCTTTCTGTGAGAAACAGGGGATAAGGAGGTTTCTAACAGCACCATACTCACCACAACAGAATGGCGTGGCTGAAAGGAAGAACCGGACTATTCTTGACATGGTTCGGTCAATGCTGAAGAACAAAAGGATGCCGAAGGAGTTTTGGGCGGAAGCTGTGCAGTGTGCTGTGTATGTGCAGAACCGATGTCCACATTCGAACTTGGATGATAAAACTCCACAGGAAGCATGGAGCGGTCAAAAGCCTTCAGTGGCTCATCTCAGAGTTTTTGGCAGTATAGCCTATGCACACATACCGGACCAGCTCAGAACCAAGCTCGAGGATAAAAGCAAGAAATATGTTTTTATTGGATATGATGAAAAAACAAAGGGGTATAAGCTGTTTGACCCCGTCAACAAGAAAGTCATAGTAAGCAGAGATGTAAAGCTCAATGAAGCAAATGAGTGGGACTGGAACAATTCTTCTGAGGTAAACTTTGAAGACGGAATCTCAACACAAATTATCAACCCGGCAAGTCCTGAAGTTTCTGATGATGAAGATGAGGTACGACAACCCAGGATGCGAAGCATACAAGACATATATGAGTCAACAAGTGAGGTACATTTTGTTTGTCTTCTTGCAGACTCTGAGAACATAAGTTTTGAAGAAGCCATCCGAGATAAGAAATGGCAAGATGCCATGGATGAGGAGATAGAAGCCATTGACCGAAATAACACATGGGAGTTAGCCGAGCTACCAGAAGGAAGTCGGCCCATTGGAGTGAAGTGGGTGTTCAAGAAGAAGATGAATGCTCAAGGAGAGATAGAACGATATAAAGCTCGACTAGTTGCAAAAGGTTATAAGCAGAAGGCTGGAATTGACTATGACGAGGTGTTTGCCCCTGTTACAAGGATGGAGACAATTCGGCTACTCATCTCACAAGCTGCTCAATACAGATGGTCAATGCATCAAATGGATGTAAAGTCGGCATTTCTGAATGGTGTTCTTCAAGAAGAAGTTTATGTGGAACAACCGCCGGGCTACATGAAGGCAGGAGAAGAGAAGAAGGTGCTGAGATTGAAGAAAGCACTTTACGGGTTGAAGCAAGCACCACGGGCATGGAATGCTCGTATTGACAAATACTTCAAGGAGAATGGACTTGAACAATGTCCATATGAACATGCTGTTTATGTCAAGAAAAATGGAGGAGACTTGTTAATTGTGGCTCTTTATGTTGACGACCTCATTTTTATGGGAAACAATGCCAAGATGATACAAGAGTTCAAGAGCACAATGACAAGAGAGTTCGAAATGACAGATCTAGGTTTGATGAAGTTCTTTCTTGGTTTGGAAGTAAAACAAAATGAGAAGGGAATCTTCGTGTCACAGGAGGCGTATGCAAAAAAGATTTTGAAGAAGTACAAGATGGAAGATTGCAACCCAGTTTCAACACCAATGGAACCCGGTTCAAAACTCTCTAAGTTTGATGGAGGAGACCGTGTTGATGCAAGCAAGTACAGAAGTTTGGTGGGAAGCCTACGTTATCTCACATGCACGAGGCCGGATATCTCGTTAAGTGTCGGCATAGTAAGTCGGTTCATGGAGGAGCCGAGATACACACATTGGAAGGCGGTAAAGAGAATTCTGAGGTATGTTCAAGGTACAGTTTCACACGGGTTACACTACTCGAGCTCGGCAAAATACAAGTTGATTGGATATTCTGACAGTGATTGGTGTGGAGACGTAGATGATCGAAAGAGCACGGCTGGTTATGTGTTTTTCATGGGCAACACGGCATTCACCTGGATTTCGAAGAAGCAACCTATTGTGACACTGTCGACATGTGAAGCTGAATATGTAGCTGCATCTTGGTGTGTTTGTCATGCAATGTGGCTCAGGAATTTGCTAAGCAAGTTGGAGGAAAAACAAGTCGGCCAAACTGTGATCCGAATTGACAATAAGTCGGCTATAGAGCTAGCCAAGAACCCGGTAAATCATGAAAGAAGCAAGCATATTGACGTCCGATTTCACTTCATCCGGGATCAAGTAAAGGAAGGAAATGTGGAGCTAACACATGTGACCAGTCAAGAGCAAGTCGGGGACATCTTCACAAAGCCACTGCCGACGTTGCTGCTCAACAATTGCAAGAAGATGCTTGGGATGAAAGATGGCAGAACCATTTAAGTTTATGAAGGAGAATTGTTGAATAAACTTTAAATGTTTTGTTAGTTTTATATTTAATAGTCTTAATTAAGGAGTCATGAGTTTAGATAAGTGAAAGGCCAAAAGTTGTAAGAAAGTGAAAGGCCAAGAGTTGTAAGAAAGTGAAAGGCCAAGAGTTGTGAGAAAGTGAAAGGCCAAGAGTTAGAGAGAGTGAAAGGCCAAGAGTTAGAGAGGCCAAGAGTTGGAAGTTTAGTTTTGTGGTTTATGGCTAATTTAATGTTTTGGCTCATGAAAAGGCAATCTAGTGCCTATATAAACTAATCCATATTGTAAGCAACATATCACAAGAAAATAGTTGTTTTTATTTTAAGTTCTACATTATAGTGATACCACAAAAAACACACTTAGATGAATTCGACCTTGCTCGTGATACTTTACAGGATCTAGCTCAAACTTATCATTGACAATAGCAGATATGTTGTATGGTTGGCCTTGAGCTGTGAACAAGTCTGCAGAGAAAATGGGGAACCTATTTGCACTGTACACATTGAAGCCCCAGTATGTTATAGGAATGACAACGTAGACCATCAATACATAGCCCACAAAAACGTTAGCAATGGCAAAGAAGGGTGTGATAAGAGGGCTGAACAAGAATGAAGCCACAGCAGACCAATCTAGTGTTAGGGCACCAAGTCCTAAGCCATTCATGCCTGAGCCTATCTGCTGAGCTGTGACTGACTTGGAGAATATCCAGCAAACCCATGATATGCTTGTGAGTGTTGAGAACAAGTATCCAGGGATCAGATACCATGAAAAACTGCAAACTAGTGCAATGAAGAAAAACTTTGCCCGTGAAAGTCTGTGGTCATCTTTCTCATGCAAAGCTCTGCATATCAACAAGGTTTGTGTAAAATTACCCTTGAGAAGGTCATCAATAGATAAACAAAACATAGTCCGAACTCATTGTGGTTGCATGTCCAACATTTTTATTGCTAAAATGTACCAAAAAATAAAAAATCAAAATCAAAATATTGAATCTTTATGTGTACACAATTAAAATAAGAGTTTTAAATGTGAGTAAGTCTGATTAATCCCATAGCCGGTTCAAAAATTTAAAATTTGTGAGGATATTCAAGGGCCGATGATATGCCTCCGGCATATATAGTTTTCTAAGTTCAAAAGAACAAGGATTTAATCCACTTTGAAAGAAAAAATGTTTAAATTTGTTATAGAGTTGATAAACCATGGTCAATTCTTCTCTCATTGAATTTCCGTTGTTTTTGTAGGAAAAAGGACTAGAAAATAACGTGTTGTTAATCACCAAAGAGAGCAATTGAGCGAGCTGATAAAATTACTTCTTTATTAGAACGAGCGAGCAAACAAGATGATCTCGCAAGTTTACTCGAAAGTGAGCTGATAAAATTACCTCACCAATTTGCTCGAACTAGGAGCAATTGAGCGAGATATCTAGTTTATCTCACTAGTTTGTTCGAGGAGCATCGTAAATGATGGATATTTTTATTAAAAAGGATGACATAGTGTTATTCTATTCATTATCTTTGACGGAAGACTTTGGAGAGATAAAGAAATTGAGAGAATTCTTGGAGACTTACAAAAATGGAATCTATTATTATTTAATAATCTTACAAAAATAATTGTAATAAAAAATCAAAATAATTTCACCAAAAAAAAATATCAAAATAAATCCCATATTTCATGTTTTTAAATAATGTTATTAAAATCAGTCTAAACCGGTCTAATCAGGAATTGAACCACAAATTGGAGCATATCTTAGGTGAAATAGGAGTAGGTGTTCCCATAATAAAAAGGGGATTCAGGAATCATTAACCATATGGAAATGGGTGAAATAAATAAAGTTTAGTGCATCGTTTTTATTTTATTTTATTTTAACAATAATGCATTGAGTTTTCAGTATTCCCACTTAAGGTATTTTCCACAAATTGATGTGTTCTAATCAACTAATGATTTAAATAAGCAAATCAATCTTAAACGGATGAACCGACTTCACAAGGGGCTCAACCAGTATTGAATTAGCTCTAGATTTCTAATTGAATCAGTTTTTGAATTTTATGTAAAATTCTTAAAGGCTATATGTATGGGTTGAAACCTCTTTTTTTTTGGTAAAAGATGGGTTGAAACCTCTATCCTAATGCAAAATATACATAACGTTAATTATTTTTTATTTTTTTTGAACACAAACATATCGTTAATTATAAGGGTTTATCATTTATAATTTAACATGATCAGAAAAAGTTTCTTACACCCACAACATTTGGTGGGACCCGCAGCAAAAACAAAAAAAACAAAAACTCCGGCACATAAAACGAATCTCTATAACATAACACAAACACTTTTCTTACAATATAACTCTTATAAAACCCTAATTATAAAGCCACAATTATACACAAGTTATAATAACTTTTAGTATTATATATATATATATATATATATATATATATATATATATATATATATATATATAGTGGCGGATCCAGGAGAATTTCTTTATGTCCGCACATTTAGTGGCGGAGGTTCGGAGGCAGCACCCTTGAAATTTTTTTATAAACAAAATTTAAATTAACGCTTGAACCCGCTCATAATCTAGTTGCTTCCATAATAAAGGATGAAGAAATCATGGGAATGGGTAGGTGAAGGGGAGGAAAAATAAGTTTTCTTTTTAATCAATTTGAGTTTCTACGTTATTTTAATCATCTTCGTACGTTGCTAACTAATATAAGAATAAATATCATTTTTGGTCCCTAACAAAAAATTCAGTCCCCACTTTATTCCATTATAAAAAAAATAGTTAATTGGTCCCTGTGAAATTTAAAGTGGGCCCATTTTAGTCTTTTTGAATGACTAATATAGGTCTTTTTGAATTTGTGAGGACCACGATATTAACTAAATTGATCCACTTTGAATTTTTTAGGGACCTCCTCGAGACTAATTTTTGGTAAGGGACTATATTTTTTGTTAAAAACTTAAAATGATATCTACTCCTAATATAAATATTGAACCAAGAGACAAATAAAAACCTACATGGCTACAACCAAAAAAAAAAAATTCAAAATTTTATGTCCGCACTTGCGGACATATGCGCCTATTTGGGTCCGCCAGTTTGTGTGTGTATATATATATATATATATATAGGAAAAGTATCTCTACAGTCACTCGAGATAAAGTTATCTCCAGTGAGCTCAAAACGACGTCGTTTTGGGTTATAAGATTAAAAAATTATAATGATAAAGACTAATATAACCATGCAATATATTAGAATTACAAAAATACATTGATTTTCATCCCAAAACGACGTCGTTCTGCGCTCACCGAATATAACTTTATCTCCAGTGATTTGAGAGATCCTTTACCCTATATATTTTATATATATATATATATATATATATATATATATATATATATGAACTAAGTTCCACTCAATACTCGTACTGAGTCAAATTAATATCACTGGCTTCAAACATCAAATGAATTTTCGGGTACTATTAACTCAGTGGGGTGTTTTGCCTGTTTGAATTTTTTTTGAAGTTAAAAGTTACTCTTAAGTTAAAATTAATAAAAAAATAAAAGTTATTTAGTGATTATATAAAAAAATTAGTTTAAAAACACATATTTTAAAAAAAGTTAATAAGAGCTTAAAAAAAATTCCTACTAAGAGCTTTGATTTATTTTTTTCTTAATTATAAATAAAGAGTTTTTTTTTGTAAGAGATTTTCTCAAAATTTATTTGGCCTAATTTCTGCTTATAAGGAGAAGATAAGCTAAAAATAAAAAATAAAAAACAAGTGCTTAATAAATTATTATTAGTCGGGAAAACAACAACAAAAACCGTTTTGGAAAGAAATGTCTAGTTTTGGGTTAAAATACGTCTACTACAAACAAAAATGGAACATTAATTCGGCAAAAGGGTACTTAATAAATTATTATTATTAGGAAAAACAACAACAAAAACCGTTTTGAAAAGAAATGTCTAGTTTTGGGTTAAAATACGTCTACTACAAAACAAAAATGGAACATTAATTGGGCAAAGGCAAAGAACATGCAACCTAGAAAAACATGATAGAAAATATAGGAAAATGATTAAAGATGTAGAAGTTGAGAAGCATATACCGGAAAAGAGAGACTTGGACGAGGGTGCTGGGCCACCACATATGGGCAGGCTCCACCACATACTTCCTCAGCAACCCCGCCCACCCGTACCCTAGTGCCTGCACCCACCACACCAACGAATCAATTTTGAAGTTAGGAACAAAACAAAACCGAATGTTGGTCCATCAGGGACACTCCAATCATTAGCCTTCAAATAATGCCACATCTTTAACTAGGAGGTTTTACATTAATTCAAGTATCCCAAAGTAAGTTTCATGTTGTATTATTTATCAAAAGTATTCTTTAAAATAAATGCAATGTTTTTAGAAAATTAACTTTTAAGAAAAGGAATCATGTAATTGCCAAAATAAAAATTACTTTTTAACATAAGTGATTGGTCTCCCAAAAAAAGTTTACATGATATCACTATTAAATTTTTTTGAAAATAACCTCAGTAATTCTGTTGGCAATCCAGAAAACGTGTATCACTCCTCAAATGGGTCATTAAAAATTCACATAGCTTAGTCATGTGAAATTTTTATTTTTATTTTTTTGGTGAAAATTTGTATCTCTCTTTACATCATCAAATAAATGGGATCTAATTATAAATTTGTCAACATTAATGAAAAAAAAATAGATACACAATTTTCGTCTCATATGAAATTCTAATATAAGATCTATTCCCAAAAATTGTGCGTTTATATCTCTATTCATAAATATTCACATATTTTGATAGAAGGGAATAGTATTTATCATATTGTAAGAAATGATTTTATCTCCTACACACATATAAAAATATATGGGTCCATGTTTTCTTTCTCTCTCTTCTTTTCACATGACCCCATATGGAAATAAATCTTTGATGCTACTATTATATGAAAGATTTGGTGCATCTCATCAATAAAAACATTATATGTTAGCCAAAACTCTCTCTTCTCTGTCAAATTTTCTCTTTTTCATGTGACATGTAATGCTCTCATTGATGTGATACACTGAATCTAGGTGCAACAGATGCACCTACAATTTATTTCCCATACGCGGTCCATATACTCTTATATATATAAGAAATAAAATTATCTTAGTTGTCAATAGAAAACATTAATCCCTTAATAAATTCATAACAAAGTAGATACAAAGTTTTGAAATAAAAACATGGGTTCATTTTTTCTGCAATTACTGCAGATAAATTATTTGCAATAAATCCAATATGACATCGTTTTTGGCTGAAATCATGGCGTTTTTGTAATTTTAATTTATTTCAAGGTATAATAGTCTTTATATTTATAATTTTTTAAAATTTCAATAATTATTTTGGGAATAAATGCAGATAACTAACTTATCTTGCATGAGTGCATTAACTGCAAAACATTTTTCCCTAAAAAATATACACATCGTCAAAAACAACTTAACTTACTATAAAAATAACTAATTGCTATTTTGTTTCTAATAAAAAATAAAATCGCTGAAATAATAAAAAGATGACGAAAAAAAAAATGGTCGAGTAGTAAGATGCCTGAGTGGTAATGATGAGAAGCCACGAAGCCATAAACGAGATTTTCCTTCCATAAAAAGCTTTTATGATGTTCACGATGCTCACAGCGAACGGCGACCCGGATCCGAATGCGCTCCCAGCATTGGCGAATATGGTGATGAGGACGTGCTCCTTCATGTTAAAGGGACCCGGGTTGAGTGAGAACCGTTTCGACCCGAACCCGGGGATCCGGAACGCAGTGGTTGGGAGGATTGAAGCAATGAGGTGGGCGAGGGGAAGTGTGGCGACCTGAACGGTGATTTGGGTTATGATGAGTGGCTCCGTTCGGTAGGCGAAGAACTGGTTGAAGAAGGACAAGAGGGAACACGATAACACACCCAAGAACCACATCCGAAAGGTCCAAACGGGTAGGGTCGGGTCGTCGGTGTTGGTCACAGTCAACCGCACTTCCTCAATTGGAGACTCCTCCTCTTTCTCTCCATCCACCGTTTTCATTTCTGGGTCTGCGGCCATGGAATCATTCATCTTAGCGTATTCGAATTTTGTTGTACCTTGCTATATGTTACCGCGCTTAGCTTCTCACACTTGATTAGACCTTTATATTTTAAATTTTCGGCTTGTGTAGTTTGGATTTGCCTGAGAGTTTTGGTTTGGTTATTTAACTGTAGTGCAGTGTGTAAGGTTTCTTCTAAATATTATTAGTGATTTGAATTCCTCATTTAAACTCACATAAACGAGTTTTCTACACACATAACATTTTGTGGGGCTCATATTTTTTGAAGCAAGAAAAAAAATTATGACACGCAAAACGAATCTCTATAACATTTCACACTCACTTTTCCTGCAACATAACTCTTATAAAACCTATATTATTATATCGTTATATGTTTTTTAAATGGGGAAAGTGTTTGTTTCTTGAAAACATTATTATATGAGTTTGGTGTTTATCATTTTAAGAGAGAGATAGACACAAAAAATGGAAATCATAGGAGAGAGAAAGTGAGTGAGTTTTTTTTAATTTAAGTTTTAAATAAAAAAATTATCTTGTGTCTATCTCTCTCTTAAAATGACATAACTTTATATTATTTAAAATGACAAATATTTTTCCCTTATTATATTGCTGTGTTTTTTAAATGAATAAAGGTGCTTATCATTTTAAATGATATAACTAGTGTCATTTCACTCTCATAGGAAAGTGGAATCCACATCTCTTTTTTTTTGTTTACTATCTTCCATGATTTATCTCTTTCTCTTTACATCCTTTAAAATGACACACACTTTCTTCTTTTTAAATATATTTTGTATTCATAATTATGGATGATATTTATATATATTTTTATTGTCTAGTAGATGATAATGAGTTAGTGACAACTTTATTTAGTTGCATATTCTGAAATTAAAATAAATTCAATCTTCCCATGTGTTATTTACACTATGTCATGAGAGGATCTTAATTATATATGACAAATCAATGGTAATGAGAGATAAAATATTAGCAAAAAGATATTGGAATATGAAATAATAAAGTTATTATTGTTAATTCTAAAAAAAAAATTTATTGTTTTTAATTTATCCATAAATAATTAGAATCTTCTCATATGTTATGATCATATTAAATAATACGTAGGATGATTCAACTTGAGTTAGTTGAATAAAATAAAAGGAGTTATGTTTTTTTAGTTGGTAAACAAAAGGCCTAAGCCACGAAATAAAGAAGTAACACAAAAAGACACCTAATTATTGTAACTCACAATGTGAGGTCTCTCGACAGTTGACAAATGAACAATCAACATTAACTGGGTGTCAGAAGGAGGTTCCTACCAACAAGATATTCTTCCTACCCCTCATAGTCTAATATAGAATTCCCCAACTAATTTGCAATGAGTTTTCTTCTCTCAATGTATGCTTGAAAGTCACATACCAAACTTTTATTCTTCCGTAAAAGAGCATAAGTTTGAAATTTCAACAGAAGATTAGTTGAAATATTATTTGTTATAATCATCTAAAAATACCGGAATTGTTTTATCGGTAGTTTCAAAATCATCAACTAACAAGTGAGTTGAGATTTGAGAGCTATGGTCGATGTCTGTTACGGATATGAAGTAATAGTCAGATACTGCCGCCCTAGAAGATCTCACTAGGAGATTCTGAAGTATCTCAACAGCTTGGAACAATCACTGATTCAGGGCAGAGCTATTGAGGCAGATAGGATCTCAACAGAAGGATGGGAGATCCGACTAAGATGGGGAGCTCAGGGAGCTGGAAACCTAGCAAGGTAATCCTATAAATAAGAGCTCAAACATCTCAGGTATTCACCTCTCGATTACTTAGCTTATCCCACTCACATTGAGCACAAACCACTCCTTGGTTGTAAAGCCTATTGCTTATGCGCAGTGATTAGAACCCCGGCGTTAAGCCTAATATACAGTTGATATACACTATCTCTGAGCGCATATCATACAGTATAGCAATACGGTCTATCTCATACCTAACAATATCTTTAGATGTGGAAGAGAGGGATGAGGTAGTTGGAGAGAGATTTCGAAAAAGGAAAGTCGATCGTCTCATGTATTGTTTTAATGTAACCATGTTATATGATATGATCTTAATTATTAATTATTGATGAACAAATTGATGGTGATAATTTTGTAACTTTCTATTTTAATATTTTTTTCTCTCTTATCCCTTATCATTACTAAAAAAGTCCATTTTTTCGATGGAAAAATTCCGTCGAAAATGAAGTTTTCGACATAATTTTTGACGGAATTCAAGTCGTCGAATTTTCCTCCGTTGATCACCCATTTTTCGACGGAATCTTTAATTCTGTGGAAAATTTTCAACAGAAATTTCGACGGAATTTATTTTCGTAGAAAAATTTCGACGGGATTCATTTCCATGGAAAATTTTCGACGGGATTTATTTCCGTGAAAAATTTTCGACGGAATTTATTTCCGCGGAAAATTTTTCGACGGAAAATCAATGAAATTCCGTCGAAAATTGTTGTGGTGATTTTGGACGGAAAACAGATTCTGTTGAAAATTTTCGACCGAAAATCAATAGAATTCCGTCGAAAATTGTTGGGATGGTTTTCGACGGAAAAAAATTCCGTCGAAAAAATTTAGAAATTTTTTTTAAAAAAAAATCTCTACAAAATTAATATCAATTTTCTAGATGCACTTGATAAAAAAATATAATCAAATTAAATAACATGTCAAAAAAAAATCTTTTTAATCAGTACATTAAATGAACAAAAGTACATATCATGATATTAGGCTAAGTATTAAGAAAAAAAAAACTTATACAATTAAGGAGTGGTGTACAATAAGTATACATTGTAACCTTAAAAAATTAATAAATACAAATGAGTAGAGGGAAGAGAAGAGTCTTGTGCCACTACTAGAAAATTCCCAATCTGCGAGGGAAAATTTCCCTTGCAAAAAGTGGTGGCGTATATATAGATAATCATATAATGTGTACTATAATGATTAAAATCAGGTTGTGGATTTTGTTTGTTTCGTCAAGTGCTTGGGGTTTGTATTTGTTAGTGACAATCAAGTGCTTGATGTAACCTTAAAAATAAATAAGGTTGCCAGTCTCGTGTGTGTGTGTGTCTATATATATATATATATATATATATATATATATATATATATATATAGGGGTAAACATTTCTCAAGCAGCTTGAGATAAGTTTATCTCCAGCTAACCCCAAAACTACGTCGTTTTGATTAATGAAGGATGTTTATGTAATTTTAGGTGAATTAATGAAGGGTATTTCAGTAAAATATATATGATATAAAAATAAATAAAATTACAAAAACACCCTTCATTAATTCACCTAAGATTACATAAACACCCTTCATTAATCAAAACGACGTAGTTTTGGAGCAAGCCGGAGATAAGCTTATCTCAAGCTGCTTGAGAAACGTTTTTCCCATATATATATATATATATATATAACCTTTATAAAAGGAAAAATGGAAAAAAGATATAATATAATATCGTTGTTTAATATCATTATTATAATCAAATCCTGAAGATTTTTATAACTATCTTAGTTACTGATCAAAAGTTTGATACATATACCTGAGCATGTAGATTCTAAAAAATGAATTTCTTGTACCAAAAAAATGAATTTCTAATTGATACAAGTCATCTAATCTCTCCAAATCGAAATCACAATAAAATATAGGAACCCAAAAAAAATGAATTTCTACCTGATACAAGTCATCTAATCTCTCCAAATCGCAATCACAATAAAATAGGAACCAAAAACAAAAAAAGATGACACGTATAAAGAAATCTACCAAAATCACAAAAGGGAAAAAAAAAACACCAATGGAGTAAAGAATATGCAGGCGTTGCTGGCAATATGCCTATTATTGAAGATAATATCTGTTAGAAGAAAACGTGACAAGCAAGAGAAGTTTGATTATATAGAGTTATTAGAGGGAATTTGCTGGGTACCACTTCTATTGAGGAAAATCACAGGGGTATCTCAAGAACTCATGAGAGTATTGAATACAGTTACAGTATAAAAAATTCCCACCCATGACCCTTACGCATAAAAAATTCAAAATTACATAATCCTTTTCACAACCAGTCAAACGATTGAATGCTTCTGCAATTCCAATCCAACAAATAAAATTTAACTAAGCAACCAATAATAGCAATAGAAGTAGAGCATAACCACCAAAATGTCAAACTGCCCTAAGAGCCTCTGACCAGGGGAATAAGAGATAGGGAAACAAACATAACCACCAGACAGAATCAACAATCTCTCATATATCTGCTTCAAGAACAATCCAACACAGCCAATATAACAACATTAAATCAACTGTTCCATAATTAAAATCACTTCTAAAGTCAAATTGAAAGAATCTAAGTCATTTTGATATAAAAATGCAAGCTACTCTTATTCAAAACCTCAACAAAAAAAATCCCAAATTTTGATTTCTTCAGAATCTTCCAAATTCACGTGCATAGTAATGGATGAGTCCAATAAAGGGAGGAGCATCATACCTCAAATCCACGGTAGTATTTCCCTTCACCCACCAGCTGAAAATGAACTTTTTGGTGGTTCGGATAAATAATAGATACCCAAAACCCAGAATATATCCTATCACATATATCAGTGCAAATTCAGTCATACCCTTAAATCGCCCAAAATTTAAAAAACAAAGGAAAAAAAATCCGAGGTCGTTAAATCCCTAGCCTTTTCAATTCAAGCATTGCATGCTGTTTTGTTGCCACTAAAAAGGTAATCCTTTTCAAAATTTTCCCTAAAACATGAACGAATACATAAAAAATAATTAAAATAAAGGATTATTGTACTGTTTGACCGATTTGGTAGTGATTAACAATTGGAAGCAGAGAGAGAAATGGAAAAGGAAGAGAGGAACCTTGAGTGGGTGAAGACCAACTTTGAGTTCACGAGCTTGTCGCTCTTCGGCTTCTTTAGAGGAAGAGAGGAACCTTGAGTGGGTGAAGACCAGCTTTGAGTTCACGAGCTTGTAGCTCTTCGGCTTCTTGAGGGAAACAATGAAAGTTAGAAATAAGAAAAACAGAAAGTTAGAGAAAGTTAGAGAAAGTTAAAGGGCAACAATGGGCAACGTTTCAGAGACGAGGATGGAGGGCAAAGGCGAGGATGGTGAAAAGTGTAAGTAAAAACGAAAAGAGGGAAACGATAATTGTAAGGGATTTTCCATTTTTCTTGCAAAATTGTGCCTATATATTTATATTTTATATTTTGAAAATTCTCAGGCTCATTATATTTCCCTCCAAACTTAATTCTTTTCCCTCCAAACTTAATTCCTTTCCCTCCCACTTCACTATGAAATTTATAAATTTTGCCAATTTTCATGTTGGTAAATATAGGATTACCAAAAACTAAAATTATATATAATTTAAAAACTATTGTACTATTTGATGTTATTAACATTATTTGGATGGCCAAATGAAAAATAAAAATTATATATAATTTTAGTTATGGAATTATTTCTTTACAAGTTTTTTAAAATATATAAATGTTATTCAAATTAAGCTGTTATTGTGCTTATCAACAATTTTTTTTTTTAAACATGATTATCAACAATATAACATTGCAAAATCTTTAACTCATTTTAATTATAATTTACCATTATTAATGCTTCCTTGTTAATTTATTTTATCTCTATTTAGTTTTAGAATATCCATTTATAATTTTATAATTAAAAAGAATTTCATAAAAAAAATCGTATTCTTACCAAAAAATATTTCTTGGTAATTTAATGTTATCTTCCACTTACTCTTGAACGAGATTTGGCATATTCTTTTTCTTTTTTTCAAAGTTTTCGACGGAATTCTTTTTTCGTCGAAGATCTTCGACGGAATCGAAATTCCGTCGAAAAAATCCACAGTATTTAATTTTTTTTTTCTTTTTCTTTTTTTTCAAAGTTTTCGACGGAATTCCTTTTATGTCGAAGATCTTCGACGGAATCGAAATTCCGTCGAAAAATCCACAATATTTTTTTTCTTTTTCTTTTTCTTTTTTTCAAAAGTTTTCGACGGAATTCCTTTTCCGTCGAAGATTTTCGACGGAACCGAAATTCCGTCGAAAAGTCCACAGTATTTAATTTCTTTTTCTTTTTCTTTTTTTCAAAAGTTTTCGACGGAATCGAGATTCCGTCGAAAAGTCCACAATATTTATTTATTTTTTCTTTTTCTTTTTTTCAAAGTTTTCGACGGAATTCCTTTTCCGTCGAAGATCTTTGACGGAATAGAAATTCCGTCGAAAAATCCACAGTATTTAATTTCTTTTTCTTTTTCTTTTTTTCAAAAGTTTTCGACGGAATTCCTTTTCCGTCGAAGATCTTCGACGGAATCGAAATTCCGTCGAAAAGTCCACAATATTTAATTTCTTTTTCTTTTTTTTCAAACTTTTCGACGCAATTCCTTTTCTGTCGAAGATCTTCGACGGAATCGAAATTCCGTTGAAAAATCCACAATATTTATTTTCTTTTTCTTTTTTTCAAAAGTTTTCGACGGAATTCCTTTTCCGTCGAAAAGTCCACAATATTTATTTTCTTTTTCTTTTTGTTTTTTTCAAAGTTTTCGACGGAATTCCTTTTCCGTCGAAGATCTTCGACGGAATCGAGATTCCGTCGAAAAATCCACAGTATTTAATTTCTTTTTCTTTTTCTTTTTTTTCAAAAGTTTTCGACGAAATTCCTTTTCCGTCGAAGATCTTCGACGGAATCGAAATTCCGTCGAAAAGTCCACAATATTTATTTTCTTTTTCTTTTTCTTTTTTTCAAAGTTTTCGACGAAATTCCTTTTCTGTCGAAGATCTTCGACGGAATCGAAATTCCGTCGAAAAATCCACAATATTTATTTTCTTTTTCTTTTTCTTTTTTTCAAAATTTTCGACGGAATTCCTTTTCCGTCGAAGATCTTCGACGGAATCTAAAATTCCGTCGAAAAGTCCGCAGTATTTAATTTCTTTTTCTTTTTCTTTTTTTCAAAAGTTTTCGACGGAAATCCTTTTCCGTCGAAGATCTTTGACGGAATCGAAATTCCGTCGAAAAGTCCACAGTATTTAATTTTTTTTTTCTTTTTATTTTTTCAAAAATTTTCGACGGAATTCCTTTTCCGTCGAAGATCTTCGACGGAATCGAAATTCCGTCGAAAAGTCCACAATATTTATTTTCTTATTTTTTTTTAATTTTTTTCAGAAGGTATCGACGGAATTCCTTTTCCGTCGAAAATCTTCGACGGAAAAGGAATTCCGTCGAAAATTCCACAAAATTCAATTTCTTTTTCTTTTATTTTTTTCAAAAGTTTTCGACGGAATTCTTTTTTCGTCGAAGATTTTCGACGGAATCGAAATTCCGTCGAAAATTCCACAATATTCAATTTCTTTTTCTGTTATTTTTTTTAAAAATTTTGACGGAATTCCTTTTCTGTCGAAGATCTTCGACGGAATTTCTTTTTCCATCGAAAACTTTCGACGGAATCTATTTTCCGTCGAAATTATTGACGGAAAACAAATTCCGTGGAAAATTCTGTCACTAATTTCATCGGAATTTTTTCCGTCGAAGAATTCCGTCGATAATAAAGACTTTTCTAGTAGTGTTATTGATTCGCTTACAATTCTCCCACGTAACGTAATCATATTAAATAATACATGAGAATTTTACCAAAAAAAAAAAATAATACATGAGAAGATTCACATTCTTAAATATTACTATTATCAGAGACACCTTTCATGACAGTGCCTAATATAAGCCCTCTGATGATTCTCCCCGTTTTTTATTGTGTCAACTTTGTTCTTTTTTAATCTCTAAGACTAGTGCTTTTTCTGTACTATAATATTACCAACATCCTTTCCAAACAGGGATACAAAATTAGGACTTAAAAGAAAAAGAAAAAGAAAAATATATTCAAATGAAATAAAACTTTCCTTATTTAGAAAAAAATCACCGAGTTTCCAAAAAAAATTCCCTCTAAGACAATAACTAAACTAAGTTTGCCGTTATCAACTTTTATAAAATACAAACGTATTCCAACATCATGTTTTCATCACTACATGTGTTAAATATAAGATTTGATTTTCTCATGTTGCATGAGAATTTAATTCTCATGTTGTGACTCAATTAGTGGTGGCCCCATATTATTAGAAAAAGAAAAAGAAAAGAAAAGTTTTGCATTTACTCCCAAAATGACGTCATTTTGGGATTGAAATATTAAAAAATGATAATTATAAAGACTATATAACCCTGAAATAAATTAAAAATAAAAAAAACCATAATTTTCGCTCCAAAACGACGTGTATTAGACTTACTGCAGATAACTTGTCTACAAGTGACCGCAGAAAAAGCAAATCCATAAAAGATATGTTATTTGGCAAATAATCATTATACAAATCTTAGGTTTTTCAAAAAAATCGAAAATTGATTCAAACCGAGTAAAATCAGATTGGATCGGATCGGATTTGAAAAAAAAATTAAACCGAATAGATGATTACATGATTAAACCGAAGGGATTAGATCAGATAATTTTTACTTCCAAAATCAATTCAATCCAGACCGCGAACACCCCTAGATAGATATGAGTATTTCAGAATTTAAAATAACTTTAACCAAAATGAAGTTTAACATTACATATAAAAACTTATTTAATAATTTCAAATTCTTACATAAGTAAAATAATATTCCGAATCATATATTAAGTATAATTGTATTTTTGTTTCCAAAAAAAAAAAGTATAATTGTATTTTGTATACATGAATGATAGATATCTTTTAATAATTTTATTATCATTTGGGATCATTCATTAAACAATTCACTATAAAATTTACGACCTATTTTCCTTTACATCCTCTTACGACCAATATCTTAACCGTTGATTTCCGTTAATCAATGTTTAAGATTTTCGCCAATAAAATTTATTAATTAATTATTAATTCGCAATAAATTTTAAACGTTGATTGATGAAAATTAGCAGTTAAGATATTGGTTGTAAAAGGTTATAAAGAAAAATAGGTTGTAAGTATAACCTATCCCATTTTATGGGGAAGGTTATACTTACAACCTATTTTTCTTTATAACATCTTACAACCAATATATTAACCGTTGATTTCCGTTAATCAACGTTTAAGATTTTCGCCAATAGAATTTATTAATTAATTATTAATTCACAATAAATCTTAACCGTTGATTGGCGAAAATCAACGGTTAAGATATTGGTTGTAAAGGAAAATAGGTTGTAAGTATAACCTCTCCCATTTTATGGTGAAGGTTATACTTACAACCTAATTTTCTTTACAACCTCTTACAACCAATATATTAACCGTTGATTTTCGTTAATCAACGTTTAAGATTTTCGCAAATAAAATTTATTAATTAATTATTAATTCGCAATAAATTTTAAACGTTGATTGGCGAAAATCAACGGTTAAGATATTGGTTGTAAGAGGTTGTAAAGGAAAATATGTTGTAAGTATAACATCTCCCTATTTTTATAGTGAATTGTTTAATGAATGAACCCAAATGATAATAAAATGGGAGAGGTTATACTTACAATCTATTTTCCTTTACAATCAATATTTTAACCGATGATTTTTGCCAATCAACGGTTAAGATTTATTGTGAATTAATATTAATTAATAACTTAAAAAGTTTACAACTTAAAAAAATTTTATAACTTAAAAATTATGAATTTTTATTAAAAATGAAAAAGAATGACGATAAATAAAAGATAAGGAGTTTATATATGTAAATTATTATTTATTATTCCTCAGAAGGGGAAGTAAATAATTTGAAAAATTAATAATTTCAAAAATTAATTCTAATCAATCCTAAGTAAGAAATTTCGTACAAGTACAATCATCTTATATTTAATTTAAAGTATATCATAATATTAACCGCTAATATTCGAAGATAAAATTATATTTACTTATTCACCTTTTTTTCATAATTTCACTTTAGAAGAAATTTGTATTTATATGTAATACATTAAACAAAAAAGTAAATATTTCGCAGAATAATGAATACCTACAAATTCTCACAAATTTCAATATACGAGTAGATTTTTGACATAAGAAAAAAAAACATAATTTAATGTTTCTAATCTATTTCCTACACTGTTGTTCATACATAAAAATATGTAAGATTTATTTTTATTTTTTCTCTTTATATGAGTTTATATAAATCTATATAGGTAGGAATAAATTTATTTTTTATAATATGTGAAATAATAAATAAATAAATAAAATATTAATTCTTTTAAAAGATAATTATTTTAATTAAAACAATTTATTTAATATTTTAAAAAAATATTTTATTTTTTTTATGGGAAGGGTTATACTTACTACCTATCTTTCTTACTACTTCTTACTACCAAATCTTAGCCGTTGATTTCCGTCAATCTAACGGTTATATTTTATTGCAAATTAATAATTAATTAATAAATATGATCCCATAAATTAAAACCGTTAGATTGACGGAAATTAACGGTTAAGATTTAGTAGTAAGAAAAATAGGTACTAAGTATAACATTTCCCTTTAAAAATTATCTGCATTTAATCCCAAAATGACATCATTTTAGGATTGAAATATTAGAAAATTATGATTATAAAGACTATATAACCCTGAAATAAATTAAAATTAAAAAAACACCATAATTTTTGCTCCAAAACGACGTGTATTAGACTTACTGTAGATAACTTGTTTACAGTGACAGCAGAAAAAGCGAATCCATAAAAGATATGTTATTTGGCAAATAATCATTATACAAATCTTAGGTTTTTCAAAAAAATCGAAAATTGATCCAAACCGAGTAAAATCAGATTGGATAGGATCGGATTTGAAAAAAAAATTAAACCGAATAGATGATTACATGATTAAACCGAAGGGATTGGATCAGATAATTTTTACTTCCAAAATCAATTCAATCCAGACCGCGAACACCCCTAGATAGATATGAGTATTTCAAAATTTAAAATAACTTTAACCAAAATAAAGTTTAACATTACATATCAAAAACTTATTTAATAATTTAAAATTCTTACATAAGTAAAATAATATTCCGAATCATTGTTCCGAAAAAAAAAATAATATTCTGAATCATATATTAAGTATAATTGTATTTTGTATACATGAATGATAGATATCTTTTAATAGTTTTATTATCATTTGGGATCATTCATTAAACAATTCACTATAAAATTTACAACCTATTTTCCTTTACAACCTCTTACGACCAATATCTTAACCGTTGATTTCCGTTAATCAACGTTTAAGATTTTCGCCAATAAAATTTATTAATTAATTATTAATTTGCAATAAATTTTAAACGTTGATTGATGAAAATCAGCAATTAAGATATTGGTTGTAAAAGGTTACAAAGGAAAATAGGTTGTAAGTATAACCTCTCCCATTTTATGGGGAAGGTTATACTTACAACCTATTTTTCTTTATAACCTCTTACAACCAATATATTAACCGTTGATTTCCGTTAATCAACGTTTAAGATTTTCGCCAATAAAATTTATTAATTAATTATTAATTTACAATAAATCTTAACCGTTGATTGGCGAAAATCAACGATTAAGATATTGGTTGTAAAGGAAAATAGATTGTAAGTATAACCTCTCCCATTTTATGGTGAAGGTTATACTTACAACCTAATTTTCTTTACAACCAATATATTAACCGTTGATTTTCGTTAATCAACGTTTAAGATTTTCGCAAATAAAATTTATTAATTAATTATTAATTTGCAATAAATTTTAAACGTTGATTGGCGAAAATCAACGGTTAAGATATTGATTGTAAGAGGTTGTAAAGGAAAATAGGTTGTAAGTATAACCTCTCTCTAGTTTTATAGTGAATTGTTTAATGAATGAACCCAAATGATAATAAAATGGGAGAGGTTATACTTACAACCTATTTTCCTTTACAACCAATATTTTAACCGATGATTTTCGCCAATTAACGGTTAAGATTTATTGTGAATTAATATTAATTAATAACTTAAAAATTTTACAACTTAAAAAAAATTTATAACTTAAAAATTATGAATTTTTATTAAAAACGAAAAAGAATGACGATATATAAAAGATAAGGAGTTTATATATGTAAATTATTATTTATTATTCCTCAGTAGGGGAAGTAATTAATTTGAAAAATTAATAATTTCAAAAATTAATTCTAATCAATCCTAAGTAAGAAATTTCGTACAAGTACAATTATCTTATATTTAATTTAAAGTATATCATAATATTAACCACTAATATTCGAATATAAAATTATATTTACTTATTCACCTTTTTTTCATAACTAGTTTATTACCCGTGCCGATGCACGGGGGAAGAAAATCGATTTGTTTGCCTTGTAAAACTTTTTGTAAATTTAAAATCAATATTATGAATAATATTTTTTTGTTAAATATAAGAGCATGATGTAGGAATAAACAAAAAATATATATCTTTATTCAAACTCTAATTAAATAATGATGCTGAGCTACACTATAAAACATATTGACTTATGCAGGTAACAAAACATGTATTTTAACACGATGATGATAATATAAAAATTAATATTAATAAAGACTTAATTAAAATTCAAAATATCCAAGTGATTTGCAACTTAATATAATGTATTTGTAATAAAAAAATTTAAATGTTGTGCTTGACATCAAGGTAATAAGAAAGATGCGTAACGTATACTTGCAAAAGTTATAAAACTCATTCCACGATTCACTCGTAACGCAACACATAAAAATATATTGCTTCATTTTATCTTGTCATGTAGTCATTCAAAAATTACAAAGTTTTACTCATCTTCTTTTAGTATTTTTCATAGTTGAACTTTCATTTAGAAAGATCAAATTTACAAATTAATAATACTTACATATTTTTTTGCAAAGATTTGTGTAGTTAGTATTTGAAATTTTTCAAATTCGTATTTACAAAAATTAAGATCAGAATTAGGAATTTAATTATAAAAGAAAAAGGGAAAATTTTTAATTTAATTATAAAAAAATATTGGCGGGCCGGTCCTCCGGACCGAGTCCAGTTTGCAATCTCTAATTGTCAGCATTATATATCAACATGTAATACATTATTATATTTATCCATATAAAAAATTATTATAGTTGCATTTAGGTTTTTATATTTTATCTCATAGATGGACTTTCATTTATTACAACAGATTTACAAAATAATAATAAATAATTATTTTTTGCAACGATTTGTGTCGTTAGCATTTGAAATTTTATAAATTTATATTTAGAAAAATAAAAATCAGATTTACGAACTTAATTATTAAAGAAGAAAGATGAAATTTTAATTTAATTATATAAATATGTTGGTGGGCCGGCCCTACAGGCCGAGACCCAGTTTGTCACATCTAACTATCAACACATAATAGGATTTTATATTTATCCACACAAAAAGTTCTTATAGTCGCATTTAGATTTTTATATTTTATCTCAAATATGAACTTTCATTTATTACAATCACATCTAAAAAATACTAATGAACAATTATTTTTTGCAAGAATTTGTGTCGTTAGTATCTGGAATTTTACAAATTTGTATTTACAAAAATTAAAATTGGATTTATGAAATTATAAAAAAGGATGAAATTTTAATTTAATTATAAAAATATGTTGGTGGGCTGGCCGTGCGGGCCGAGACCCAGTATGCCACATCTAACTATCAATATGTAATAGATTTTTATATTTATCCACAAAAAAGTTCTTATAGTCGCATTTAGGTTTTTATATTTTATTTCAAATATGAACTTTCATTTATTACAATCACATCTAAAAAATACTAATGAACAATTATTTTTTGCAAGAATTTGTGTTGTTAGTATCTGGAATTTTACAAATTTGTATTTACAAAAATTAAAATCGGATTTATGAAATTATAAAAAAGGATGAAATTTTAATTTAATTATAAAAATATGTTGGTGGGCCGGCCCTGCGGGCCGAGGCCCAGTATGCCACATCTAACTATCAACAAGTAATAGATTTTTATATTCATCCACAAAAAAAGTTCTTATAGTCGCATTTAGGTTTTTATATTTTATCTCAAATATGAACTTTCATTTATTACAATCACGTTTAAAAAATAATAATGAACAATTATTTTTTGCAATAATTTGTGTCATTAGTATTTGGAATTTTACAAATTTGTATTTACAAGAATTAAAAACAGATTTATGCCTTTAATTATAAAAAAGGATGAAATTTTAATTTAATTATAAAAAATGGGTCATTCCTCTGGGCCGATGTCAGTTAGCCACCTCTAATTATTAGCATCTAATAGATTTTTATATTTATCCACATAAAAAGGCTCTTATAGTTATGTCTAGATTTTTATATTTTATCTCACATATGAACTTTCATTTATTACAATTATATTTACAAAATTTAATAAAGAAGTAGGATATTAATGCACTTGTCTGCCACTTGCATTTACCATTTTCCAACATTATGATTAGAACAATGCAACATTACAAATAAGCCATTGAGACAAAGCCAAAAAAGTCAGACGTATGAAGAAGGCAACCATCTACCTTCATATTGAAATATGGAGTTAAATTTCAAACATTTAAATGTCAGTTTCCAACATTTCCGATTTCAAACTGACTTGTAAAAAAAAGGCTTTTTAACAATTCCCATATAAAATATAGTGGGAATTTAATACAGTTGTCTCCCACTGAAAGATGTTAAATTATTTTTCCACCTATAACAACTTCAAATTTCAAAATTTAAAAAAGAAGTAGGATATTAATGCACTTGTCTGCCACTTGCATCTACAATTTTCCAACATTATGATTGGAACAATACAGCATTACAAATATGCGATCGAGACAAAGCCAAAAAAGTCAGATGTATGAAGAAGGCAACCATCTATCTACCTTCATATTGAAATATGGAGTTAAATTTCAAACCTTTAAAGGTCAGTTTCTAACGTTTCCAATTTCAAACTAACTTGTAAAAAAAAGCCTTTTTAAACAAAATCTATAATAATAATTTTCATATTAAATGTTTAATTAAAAACATTATAGTTTTCGCGAGTTAAATTTAATTATATAAGAAACATGTTTTGTAAATTTAAAAAATATATTTTAATTTATATAAAATAATATAATGTTAACCAAAGAAATGGTAGAAGCATTAAAATAATACAATTTGTAAAATAACATAAACTAACGTAATTTACCTTAGAAAATAACTTTGAAAAAAAAAAATTTCACTACAAATGAAACGTTTATTCCTCATTGACTAACCCTCTAAAAAAGGTAGATGCATTAATTGGATCATGAAATACAGAGTTATATGCATGACGTTTCACTTCTCTGTGTCAGCAATTAAAGTATTTTGTATTAATTTTACATATATTTTAAAAAGTCATTTTTTATCTTTTAATTTATAATTTTATATTTTTTATATTGGTTGTTACATGTTCATCTAATAGAAGAACAATTTGATAAGATGATGAAGATAAACGGACAGAGAAGAGAATAAACATGTGCACAAAAGTTAATTACCAAATGAAAAGACCCAGTAACACATATCCTATTTATACACAAAATAATTTCATTTTTTAATAATTAAGCTCAATAGTGGAATATTAATAGGATCAACAGTTACCTATGCAAAAAGTAGTGCAATATTAACGATGAATTCTTTTCCCAATTTTCAGTTTAAATTTTGAATTTGACTACTTTTCAACCTAACAATGCAAAAAGTAATGAATGACAGAGCGACACGTCAGCAAAGTTTAAGATATTCACTAATTATATATATATATATATATATATATATATATTACAATTTAAAACATTTTATAATTTTTATAATTTTATTCATTTTCAAAATATATATCCAATATAAAAGTATCTTTTTTTTTTTTGAATACCCAATATAAAAGTATCCAATATAGAAGGAATGAGCGAAGCGACTTCCCCTCCTCTTTGTCATGAAAGCGCAGATCTCTAGTTGATGATAACTTCCAATCTTTGTGGTAGACCCACAAAATTGTCGGTTGGTTAAAATTCGTTGTCCACTTTTCATTTGATTATTTTACTTTTTCTGATTTTCTGCATTACAAAACAGTTATATTACTTAATTATGTGAACATTTTCAATATCAAAAAATAAGTATTGTCTTAACAAATATATGTTTTGAATAATTATATGTAGAGTTTTACTAAAATTATGATTTACAATGTGCAATTAATTGTGATATTAAATATTTATTTTTTAATTATATTTAATTCAAGTTTATTACTATGGAGATTATAGTGTGTGCTGTTATTATAACTATTTTCGTTTTTGACTTTTAAGAATGTCTTGTGCTAGAAGGCAATGAAATATAAGGACGTGTTGTGAAACTCTGACTGTAATCATAGCTCCCCGACTCAGTGGAATATTAATAGGGTCAATAATTACTATGAAAAAATAAGTGCAATATTAATGATGAGTTCTTTTCCCACAGTTTAAATTTTGAATTTGAATACTTTTTCACCTGCCAATGCAAAATGTAATGACATATTAATACATTTTAACCTACCCATGCAGAAAGTAGTGGATCATTAATACATGTGTTTGCCACCAACGAATTTTGAATTTCAAATATTATCACACCCTTTTTACAATTTTTTTTGCGAAAAATAAAATATTTTCAAAAGAGGCAATTTTTCAAACTCTTCTCAAGTGTGAACACAAAGCTGAAATGAAGGATAGAGCGACACGTCAGCAAAGTTTCCAATGTTGGGTTTAAGATTATATATATTATTAAGATACAACACGTCATCAGATATATTTTGCTGTCAAAATTTCCGCGGTTAAAAATATCTTAAAGGTAATGTTTGGTTAAAAATGTTATACACGGATAGACTCAAATTTAAATTTAATAATTATAAGATTTAGTTTTATATTACCATATTACTATTAAAGGAAACTTTTTAAAATTGTGTAGTGTGAACACAAAGATGAGATTGAACCACAGCGTGACACCTCATCAAGGTTTCCAAAGATTTGAATTTCTTTATAATATAAGAAGCTGAACAAAAAAATAGTAAGAACAGGAGAAAGAAGATGTCAAAATAAGTGAACGACTAAAAAAAAATGAGAAATGAGAAGGCGTGTTGGTTTTGTTTTAACAATCTCAATGGACAAAGTAACTGAACATAATTGAGTTGTCAGTTTTTGAAATTTAAAATTTAAAAACAATTATGAGTTGTGTCCCAATAAAATGAGAATAAATCTGCACCATTAACTAAATTTATTTAATCAAATTAACTAAACCAATGCATAAAGAAGGTCATCATTAAATGAGTTGTCAGCATTCAAAATTTAAAAATCAAATTTTGAATTCCAAAATCTGAAATCTCGAAATTTAAAGAGCATTCAGATATATTTATTGACTTGTCTGCCACCAACACTGATAAGCGATCTCTACCTTTGATTTAAAGTAACAAATCATGTCCATTGAAAATAATATTTTTTTTTGTATTTATTATATTATCATATTATTATTAAAGGAAACTTTTTAAATTTGTGTAGTGTGAACACAAAGATGAGATTGAACCACAGCATGACACCTCATCAAGGTTTCCAAAGATTAATAAATATGATCTCATAAATTACAAACGTTAAATTGACGGAAATCAACGGTTACGATTTGTTAGTAATAAGTAATAAGAAAATCTCTCCGTTTCTTAAAACGACAAATGAATCCCATAAAAAAATAATAATAAAGCGATTTTTGGGTGTCTTGATTACCACGAAATAACACTATAAATACGACCCCTTATTTTCCACCTTTCATCTCCATCATTCCTTTCGTCACCACAAAAACCCTAAACCCTTATTCAAAACCTAGACCCCTTTTTAAAACCTAAACCCCTTCCTTCATTCCCGATCCAACTCCACAACCTTTATCTCCGATCCACAATGGCCGCCACCACCGTCTTGCTCCGCTCTCTCCGACGCCGCGACCTTGCCTCTTCTTCTGTCTCTGCCTTTCGATCGGTACATCACCATACTCTCTCTGTTTCATTTCATTCTCCATCTTTACTCTTTCTTATGAAGGTAGTGAATCAATTTGTGGCTTATGTTCAGATTTTTGGCCAAGATGTTAAACAAAATTATAACTTTATAGTTTTCGTATTAATTTTTACGATTTGTGTGATGTGGCTCTGTGTTCTGTCGTTATGTGGAACCTTGTTTCAAAGGTAAAATCCACTTATGGGAAATAGTAAATAAAAGTTAACTCTGCCTATAATACATACATACTACTAGATCTTCGATTTTTGTAGAAGATAGAAGCACTCGTCACTTTTCGTGTTACTGATTATTGGGTCATGTATTAGCTCAAGCTTTTCCTAGATTATCTTTTTTTTTTTTCTGTGCAACTGTCTTCACTGTTACTCACTTACAAGTATGGGATGCCATTGTTTTATTTCATTTAATCTAATATTTCATGATTGACAATTTTTGAATCGCTTCTGACCTTGTAAATATCATGGCATCATTCGTAGAATTGTGATTGTTGGAATTGCATTTGTCAAGTGTGTGGTGAGCATTATTCAGAAGTTAATTTTCATTTTCTTTCACGTGGTGTACAGTTGACTGGCAGCACTAAGACATCATATGTAGGCCACAAGTGGGCAAGTTTGTCTCGACCATTCAGGTGCCATTTGTTGTTTCATTTTCATAAGTGTTTCCCTCATGGTCATATATATATATATATATATATATATACTTCCAATCTCTTGTCAAATTTAATAATTGTAAAATTTCATCCTCACTGCAGTTCAAAGCCTGCTGGTAATGATGTCATTGGAATTGATTTGGGTACTACAAATTCATGTGTTTCTGTTATGGAGGGGAAGGTTAGACTTTCTTTCTCTTAATTTGCTTGGATATGTTTTCAGTACATGGTTTCTGGGTTGACTAATATTTATATCCTTTCCAGAATCCTAAAGTTATTGAGAATTCTGAAGGAGCTCGAACGACACCATCCGTGGTTGCCTTCAACCAGAAAGGAGAGCTGCTTGTAGGTACACCAGCCAAGCGTCAGGCCGTGACTAACCCAACAAACACTCTTTTTGGCACCAAGCGTTTGATTGGTAGACGCTTTGATGATGCTCAAACTCAGAAGGAGATGAAGATGGTGCCATTCAAGATTGTTAAGGCACCCAACGGAGATGCATGGGTTGAAGCCAATGGGCAGCAGTATTCCCCCAGCCAAATTGGTGCTTTTGTTCTCACCAAGATGAAGGAAACTGCTGAATCATATCTTGGAAAGTCAGTTTCAAAAGCTGTAGTTACTGTACCGGCTTACTTCAATGATGCTCAGAGGCAGGCAACAAAAGATGCTGGTAGAATTTCTGGTCTTGATGTCCAGAGAATTATCAATGAGCCCACTGCGGCTGCCCTTTCGTATGGGATGAACAACAAGGAGGGTCTCATTGCAGTTTTTGATCTTGGAGGTGGAACATTTGATGTCTCCATCTTAGAAATCTCTAATGGTGTTTTTGAGGTATGAACATTTATTTCTTCTCCGTCTTCCTTTCTTAACCTATCATAAGGAATAATGCTGGAAATTTTTACTAATAACAACTTGTCCAGGTGAAAGCAACTAATGGTGACACCTTCTTGGGAGGAGAGGATTTTGATAATGCTTTATTGGACTTTCTAGTGAGTGAATTCAAAAGAACTGAGAGCATCGACCTTTCAAAGGATAGGCTTGCCTTGCAGAGGCTAAGGGAAGCTGCTGAGAAAGCTAAGATAGAACTGTCTTCAACATCTCAAACGGAAATCAATCTTCCTTTCATCACTGCTGATGCGTCTGGTGCAAAGCATCTGAACATCACATTGACCAGATCCAAGTTTGAGGCTTTGGTAAACCACTTGATCGAAAGGACAAAGGCACCATGTAAGAGCTGCTTGAAGGATGCTAACATATCTATCAAGGATGTTGATGAGGTTCTTCTTGTTGGAGGGATGACCCGTGTGCCTAAAGTCCAGGAGGTGGTTTCAGAGATCTTTGGAAAAAGTCCTAGCAAAGGAGTAAACCCTGATGAGGCAGTTGCCATGGGAGCAGCTATCCAGGGTGGTATCCTACGTGGAGATGTTAAAGAGCTACTACTCCTAGACGTGACTCCACTTTCTCTGGGTATTGAGACTTTGGGTGGTATCTTTACAAGGTTGATCACTCGCAACACCACAATTCCTACCAAAAAGAGTCAGGTATTCCTTAAATATTGATGATTATTTAAGACAATTTTGTCTTGTACTCACTAGGTTCTAAGTTAGTGAATTCAGTATTTCATAAGTAATGAAATATTGAAATCATACAATTATGTGCTTAATTGAAATCCCCTGCAAGGTATCTTACAAACATTCAAGTAGTAAAAAAGAGAACCACAGCAAAAAAAAATTACTCATTTTTTTTGTGTGGTGGGTGGAAGCTGGTTTAGTAATTTCAAAAGTTAGCCTATTCAATTTTATTGAATTTATTTTTAGCTATTTGGTGCAGTGTATTCCTAACTTGTGATATGGTTGTCTCAGGTGTTTTCAACAGCAGCTGACAATCAAACTCAGGTTGGTATAAAGGTGCTACAGGGTGAGCGGGAAATGGCTGCTGACAACAAAATGCTTGGAGAATTTGAGCTTGTTGGCATTCCTCCTTCCCCACGAGGTATGCCTCAGATTGAAGTCGCATTTGACATAGATGCTAATGGGATTGTTACTGTCTCTGCCAAAGACAAGTCCACTGGGAAAGAACAACAAATTACCATCCGTTCATCTGGAGGACTCTCAGAAGATGAGATTGATAAGATGGTTAAAGAAGCGGAGTTGCATGCGCAGAGAGACCAAGACAGAAAGGCTCTTATTGACATCAAAAACAGTGCTGATACAGCCCTCTACAGCATTGAGAAAAGTTTGGGTGAGTACAGAGATAAGATTCCCACTGAAGTGGCAAAAGAGATTGAAGATGCTATTTCAGATTTGAGAAAAGCGATGGCAGGGGACAATGCTGATGAAATAAAGTCAAAGCTTGATGCTGCAAACAAAGCTGTGTCCAAGATTGGAGAACACATGTCTGGTGGTTCAAGTGGCAATTCCTCGGCTGGAGGTTCTCAGGGTGGTGAACAGCCTCCTGAGGCAGACTACGAGGAGGTCAAGAAGTGAGACATTTAGGTGTGGTTTTGTAGCATGTATTATCGAGAACGTATCGAAAACACCGTATCGGTGCTTCATAGCCGTTCGGTACTCAAGAAACAGTATAAATTAAAGAGCCTTCTAGTAAAAAATGGCTTTCAACTTAGATACAAACAAGTGAGACATTTAGGTGTGGTTTTATGTTTCAACAAAACCTGTAACGGATTGCCAGCAGCAATTAGTCAAGCTTTGGTTGATTAGAAACCTTGTCGGAAGTCGGGTGAAAGTTTTTTAGTTCAGATGTAATTGTAGCGTGAGTGGAGTGAAAAAGTGGTCATGTGATTTGATCACAATTACTTATTTAAAAATTATACATTTTTTCTCTCTCTTATTTCATCAATAATGAGTGGTTGTGATCAAATTACATGATCATTTTTTTTTCACATGAGAGGATTCACTCCCAATTGTAGCCAACCCAAGTTCCATAACACTATATTCTCGTGCTCATTCAAAATGCAAGGTTTATTAGGATTCTCTTTTGTGAAATATCATAAATGGGAAATATTATTCTTATATAACATAAGATAAAATTCTTTCCTACACATCCATTGATTATTCGTGGAGTTTAATTTGTATTTTTTTATTTTTTATAAGTGAGTGGGTCTCATCCATTATTGTCATTATGGTAGGAGAGAATTATTCTCCTATAATATAAGATTAATAAAGCCCATCATAAATACAATAAAACTTCAGGATGCGTGAAACGTAAAGTTTGTGTTAAGTAGATTGGACCAAGATTATTAAATCAATTAAATTGTGAATCGGGAAACTAAATTTAAATTAGTTTGAAATTATCATATAAATTATGTAAAATACATCATTTGATGTTAGGAATTTAAAATGGGTAAAGTATCTGTCATTTTAAAGGATGTAAAGTTGTGTCATTTTAAGAAAGAAAGAAATAGATAAAGAAGAAGAGAGTTCACAAAAAAATAAAGGTGTAGATTCCACTTTTTCGTAAGAATGAAAGAATATAAGTTGTGTCATTTAAAAAGATAAACATTTTTTCCATTAAAAATTTACAAAATGACTTCCCGGTAAGTCTAAAAAACATAAAATCGTAAGTCATCATGGCTGAATCGCAAAAAGCGATTGTATGAAGTTTATGTCAGTGAATGAGTGACTGACTGTATGAACAAAAAAACTTCACCGTAAGTCTAAAAACATAAAACCGTAAGTCATCATGACTGAATCACAAAAAGTGATTGTATAAAGTTTATGTCAGTGAATGAGTAACTGACTGTTTGAACAAAAAAACTTCACCGTACGTCTAAAAATATAAAATCATAAATCATAACTGAATCACAAAAGTGATTGTGTGAAGTTTTGATGGAAATTAATAGTTAGGATCTAAAATGATACAAGATTATATAATTTAAAAGAATAAATATTTTTTCTTATTTTAATTATTTAACAAGTTTAACATATTTGACTTTGCATTTTTTTTGTATGAGAATTAATTATACGGAGTAATTCGTATCGGTTACAATCGCACCAATTCATTTATATACGGTATGATTCAGAGCCATATCTTCATCGCTTGATATGAATCGTTGGCTTAACAAATCATGATAATTCTATGACTATAAATCGGACATTGATGGTTTAACACCTGCAAAATACGTGTATATGGGGAAGAAAGGAATGGAGCTAGAATTGCGACCTTGTAGTGGTAAAATTACAACACGATTAAAGTATTGTCTCTATTTTAAAAATAATTCAAAATTAATATTTATTTTTTAAAAAATAAATAAAATACTCTGTACCTCCTCAACTATAAACTTGCATTAGCTAACCTAATATTTATTTTTTCAAATCCGATCCGTTTTTTTGGTTTGGATTGATCGATTTTCGGTTTTTTGAAAATCCTAAAATTTCTTTTATAATATGCTAATAATATCTTTTATATATTGGTTTTGTAATTTATTTTTTTAAATACAAAAGCATCAGATAATATAGTTTTCTTTTTTGGATAATGAGATATGAGGTTTTATTGATGAGATGCGACTATGTTTTTTTCTTGGGTTTAGTTGATGGATTAATGCGTTTTGGGTTTAGAAATTTTTGGGTTATGATTGGGGAAAGACCCAAATTAGGTAGAGAAAAATTAATATATTGGATCAGTTTGGATTGGATCAGTTTTCATCTATCAATCCGAAAACCGATCAAATCCAATTAAAAATTGTGGTTTTTTTTCAGTTTTTAATTTTTCAATTTTCAATTTATTCAGTTATTAATTTTTCGATTCGATTATCGCGATTTGAATCAGTTTGAATTGGTTCATGAACATCCGTACATTTAAAGTATAGTCCACAGTTAAAACTATCGTTTTATCTAAAACCAAAGTACACTGCATTTGATTTTCTTCCTCTCTAAGCACCATGACAAGCACGTTCACAACGTCAATCATGGGACAAAAAAAGTAAATTATTCATAATCTATCAAACACAGCGAAATTTTTAAGGTACTCCCGTGTACCAGTGACTCAGTGTGACGGCCCAATCAAAATCGGAGAGAGGAGGTGCAAGTTGCACAGAGAAAAGAAAAAAAATTTATTCTAAGTGTTATTTTTTGAATAGGAGACGCACGTTTAAAAAGCACTCCAAAGACAGAGAGACTCATGATAAACAAATGACAACAAAAAATCAAAAAGTGTTAACAAAAACAGAAAACATAAGAGAAGGTAGCAATGGAAACTAATAAAATTACCAAACCTGAAAATGTGAACTACTCAAACAGGAAATAAATGAAAGATCAATACACAGGGTCCATGAATCAATATTTTGAACTAAGACTTTGTGCACATCACAAACAAACGAGCATCCTTTAGTTAAAAAAATTGAATATTACCTGGTATATGATACGTGCCAACTAAAAATCATAAAGCTTGAAACAAAAGACAACTTTTTTCCTGAAAAATTTGTAATCTATAGTTTCCCTTTTAAATTGAGGGATTAATGTTTGTGACATTGTAAGAGATAATTTTATCTCTTACGGACATAAAAGTACGTGGGACACATATTTTCTTTTTCTCTTTCTTCTTTTGATATGGAACTCATTTTTTGTGCTTCCAAGCTTGTGCTCCCTTTCCAAAATAAGGGGCGAAAGAATTGGGAGAAAATTTAGAAGGAAGGAGGAGGTATAAATAGGAGAAAATATTTCCTTTTTTTGGTAAACGACCACAAAAAATATTATGCTCTTGAAGCACATTCAAAAAATCTCTTGATATGATCTCACATGGGCCCATACATTTTTATGTATATAAAGTAAGTTTTTTGACCCTTATAACTCTTTATTAATAATTAATTACCAAAATGACTTTCATTATAAACTATTTCAAAAATTTATTCTCCTCAAAAAACATAACACCAATCTACCCCTGTTTGATCATTGACCACGAAGCCTACTCGGGTACACCTCTCCCTACCCGAGTATTTTTTGTTTACCCGGGTAGGAAGGGGTGTACCCGGGTATAGTTCTTGAATCTGGAAAAATGGTTGAATTATTTACGCGGGTAGGTAGAGGTGTACCCGGGTAAATAGCGACCACCAATGTTGGCAATGATTTGATGCTGGTGTAGTCCACGATTCTGATGTGTCTGAGTCTTTGAAGGAGGAAAATAGACTTAGGGTTGAGCCTGAAACTGTGGTGCATGAAATTATGAAGGAGTTTCCCAATGTTGGCAATGATATTGAAGCATATGAAGAAGCTGTTCCTTTCCTTGAATATTAAGGAAAATGGAGATAGTGTTTTATTACTTCCCTCTAAAGCTTGCCCTACTTTGGATGTTGTTGGCCCTATAATTCACTCTTATATTTATCCCATGAAAGAGCAAGCTGATGCTTCTGCAGCAGTGCCTGAATCATGTTCAGTTCCAATAGATATGGGAAGTGAACAGATGGTAAATGATCATATAACAGCAGCACCAGAGGATCAGTCTGTTGGTCCTACAAGAAGGTGATAATTCTTTTTGTATCTCTCTTGGTCATATAACAGCTCGCCCTAATTATTTACCCGGGTACACCCCTACCTACTTGGGTAAACAATTCAACCATTTTCCCAGATTCAAGAACTATACCCGGGTACACCCCTCCCTACCCGGGTATTTTTAACTTACCCGGGTGGGGAGAGGTGTATCCGGGTAGGCGTCTAGTCAACGGTCAAACAGGGGCAGATTGGTGTTATGTTTTTTGGGAGATTAAATTTTTAAAATAATTTATAATGAAGATCAATTTGGTAATTAATTATTAGTAAAGGATTATAAGGGTAAAAAAAAAAACTATATAAAGTATGATTTTATTTCCGATAATAAGTAACTCATAAATTGAACTTGAAAACTTGAACAACAGAGAACCCAACATTTAATTCCACTAGAGCCATGAGCTTGAAGAAGCAAGCCCACGGACACTAAGAAGCAAAGGAAAGCTTTGGACAAGGAGAGACATCCCTAGCTGAAGCTTCCATGGACTTGGCCAAGAAACTGCTGACGTAGTTGCAGCAAGTTCAGAATGCTGATGATGATAACAACGATGAGTGTGAGGTATGCTCTTCGTAGGCTTAGTTCTTAGCGTTTCTTCATCAAGAAAGGAGCCTGTTTTATACATCATGTTTCCTTGCTTTCTTGGTGCTTTTGTTGGTATCAGTTAACTCTTGCTCATTTGATGTTTCAAATTTTCTTGCTGAGTTATTTCTATCATAACATCTTTTTTTGTTGATTTTACTCTTAAGGTTTTACTTTAGGTTTAACCCTTTTAGCTGCTACTGTCCGTAACATCAGAACTGAACTTGTAGTGGATTTGTTGGAAGTATCTTTAGGAGCTTTACTATTATGGGTTCTTACCTATACTTTGTCTTGGTGGGTACTACAATCTGTATTCCTTCTGAACATTGAGAGAATTTTAACTTTGTAATGTTTGGCATGACTTACTCCATCCTTTATGTCTTTTAGGTTACCTAATACTATTTTGCAAGAAAAAGATGATGCGTCAACGCAAAGAATGTTCAATCTTTCTTTGAAATAATTTGTAAAGAAACAATTCAAACCAAAAGTTTAAACTGTTAGGCTACATTAATGGTTTTATATATCTCTAACACGTCCCTCACACCAGAGCCCACTGGGCTTGAAAGGTGGACAATACACAGGTCCAACTACTAATACTAAGAAAATACTTAATTAATTATTAATTAAATAGGGGCGGTGAGGATTTAACCCGTGACATTGAGGCTCTGATACCATGTAAAGAATCAATTCAAACCGAAAGCTTAAACTATTAGGTTAGGCTACGTTAATGGTTTTATATATCTCTAACACGTCCCTCACACGATAGAGTGCTGGGCTTAAAGGGTAGACAATGCACAAACCCACCTACTTATACTAAAAAACTCAACAGTACTTAATTAATTAGGGGGCCGTGGATTAATTAGGGGGCCGTGAGGATCAAACCTATGACAACAAGGCTCTGATACCATATAAATCACCAATTCAACTCAAGAGCTTAAGTGTTAGGTGAGGCTATAGTGGTAAGCATGTTTACCATGATGTCCAAGGTCCCAGCTTCGACTCGGCCTCTCCGCAAAAGCGGGGTAAGGCTTGACTCGTATGTCCTTCCCCAAACACTCACGAGTGGGTATTGAACTGAGTCGGCCCTTTATTATAATTATTGAAGTATCCCTTCTCTTATCTCATGACAGTAAACTCTTAGCTTTTGATGTTATG